>JAHDVE020005990.1:0-258764 GCA_022606495.2 Halesus radiatus | reverse complement strand
CAGCTGAGTCTCTTGTGTGGTATGACATGAAGGAAAACTGGAGTTAATATGGGGTGCTGAGAACCAGAGAGGCTTAAAGGCTTTTTGAGGAGTTTTGAGAAAACTGCTTTTGAAGTTTTTGAGAATTTTATTAATCCTTTCATTTCATCAATCCATTTTGATTTCGCTGATGCCAAACAAACTGAAGCGACAGAAAAATTAATTAGTAATTTTATAATAATAATAAATAATAATAATAATAATAATAATAATTATTATTATTATAATAGTTGGATGATTTGTATAGCGCCGTTTTTGTGAAAAATCACCTCAAGGGCGCTGTACAAATATTTCTTAACTAATTATGTACAAACAGATACAGAAAAACATACTTACCTGGCAGGTCGCTTCAGATGAACACAGTTTTAGAAAAAATTATTTATAGAAATGATAGTTTTACATAGTTATTTGTTTCTCCTTTTCTATTGATGTTACATTTATTAGATGATTGGTGGCACAAGAAGAGGTGGTATTTATTGAATTATTGGTAATGAATTATAGCATCTAAATAATAAACTTTTCTTAGCTATTGATTTATTTACGTAACAACATAATGCGCACTGAAAACCAACGTTTTTACTGACGTTAATATTTCAATAATATCTCAAATGTTAACAGTTTTTCAAACATTTCACCTCCGTTCAGATTATGGTTTAAAATTCTAGAAAACTACGTTCTTTTGCTGCATGTAATTTCGTTTTCATTTCCATGTTCCATGATCCTACCTGCACGTGATTGTCGAGTGGTGAAACTCATGTTTTCTTAACAAAAATCGTTAATCAACTGTTAGTTCATACTAATTAGGCGGTTGAGTTCCTATGGCACGTACGTTATTACAGATTCCGTCTATGACATACAATTAACACGATGTTTTCTGAACTTGTCGCTGCAGTATTGACTGTTGCAAAGATAAAATTTTGATTCAAATGGCGCTTAAAGCCTGTCTGGTTCTCAGCGCCTCATATACGAGTATGCCGTCATAAATATTTGTACAGCGCCCTTGAGGTGATTTTTCACAAAAACGGCGCTATACAAAGCATCCAATTATTATTATCCGAAGAAGCTTGCATGGGTTTCCCGTTAAATTGTTCTTACGTAATATATTATACTTCTCAGAGGTTTTCTAATTCATTTAATCACGAACTATACATAATAACACCTGACAAAACTATCAAACCTATGTATTTCAAGGTAACTACGCTAATTGTAATCCGTTTAAGCAAGTAAGCACAAGTGAATTCATTTGCGGCGAATTTAATTAGAGGGAGGTCATTCATTCGGTGTTGCTAGTAAAGCTGTTTGTTTTATGTGTTTCCTGTAAATTTAATGCATATTCTGATGTTTACACTTCGTCGATTTTATCTGTTACTGCTCTAGAAAGGTGTTTATCTAAATCAGCGATGCACAACCTTTTTAACCCGCGGACCAATTTATCCAATTTTTAATTTGTTCGCAGGCCGCAGGGAGTAGGTTACATACAATTTGACGTGGTTAACTTTGCATTCGATGGGGTCGATTACCTATAAAAATGGTATTTTTTTAATACATTTATCATGGATCGCACAAAGAAAGCGCCGCAGGCTAATTTTTCCAAGGCCAACCAATAAATGATGTCGGTTTTTATCATTCTGAAATATTAAAGAACAAGAAAGTAAAACGCTTGTAAATTTCAACGGCTGATTAAAAATAAATAGTAAGAATAGTGCTCATAATTATTTTATTGCCAGGTTCAAGGCCAAACCAAAAATGGTGTTGATTTATATCGTTCGGAAAGACAGATTCAAAATTAAATTATGTCAAGAAATCTTTTGGATTTTTATAAAACGAAATCCTTTAAAATGTATAAAAAAATTCTATATTGAAGGTCAAATCACAAAATTCTATCGTTTTCATAGTAATTGTCTACACATTGCGTACATACGTATTTAGTTAAGAAAAGAACTAGTAACCGTTGAACCGTTTTTACCGCAAACTTTTTCATATTTTATTTAGCCAAGTGGGCCTTACGAAAGGACTTGCGGGCCGCACAAAATGGGCTCGAGAGCCGCCTGTTGTGCATCACTCATCTAAATATGTCTTCCTAAATTAACTGCAAATTATTAAATAGTTTAAAAATAAACAGAAGAAAAGTTTATGAATCGTTACAGTTATTGGTGTTGCAAACGATTAAGTATTATTGCTATCGCTTCAGTTGATCTCTATACAAATTTCTATTTAATTGTTTCTTATTTTTTTAGGGAAATCATCAGTTAATATATTCGTGTCAAATATCCAATCTCAAAACAAATGACTTATTTGTAGGAAGATAATTAGTAAAACAGTAAAATAACGTGTTTTATGTATGACTAAAATTGCATTTTTGCAAATTTAATAAAACCCTTTCTTTAAAAAAAAACCTAATTAATCATTAGAAAAATAACTAGCAGGAAAAATGGAAAAGTGTTAAAATTTTGTTTAACCTTTCGTAGTAAAAATAATTCACATCACAATATCTCAGTCACTTGCTTTGGCATATTCGCCCCCCTCCCCCCTTGCGACTTGGGGCTGGTACTTTCCACCCTTCTTAGGTTTAAATAGCTTATTTTGTCAGGATCTCACATGAGCAGAGTGGCGCAGCGGAAGCGTGCTGGGCCCATAACCCAGAGGTCCGTGGATCGAAACCACGTTCTGCTAACATTTTTTTTTAATAAAATTTTGTCAGTGTTATTATTTTTTTACAAACACAATTGCTAATGTGAAATTTTTTGTTTTTGTTTTTAAAATTTATGTAATATAATATTTATTTATTTAAAACAAAAAAATATTTAACTTCAATATTTAAGAAAGCTTTGACTGCCCAACTAGGAACATATCCCGTTTTAGGACAGTCAAATTGAAAAGTTTAGTTCATAGTGTCAAAAATAGTATTGACATAGTATTGTAATATAATATATCTAGAAGAAAGTATAATAATTAAATATAAAAGAGATTATGTATATGTGTTTGATAGGGTACGTATCACTCAGCTTTATGAGCCGACGACGAAACTCAGGGATGCTGCAAATAGTTAATAACATATTAAATACATTTTATTCAATAAGTACAAAAAGTAACTTTAGTACATTGTTTATAACCAAATGTTTGTTCTTTTTCCTTTCCTTGTTAATGGTTTTTAATCAAGTTAAGATCTTTTCCCAAAGAGCACAAATAATGTAACATAAATCCAGTCGAGTAAATCAAGCCATGAGATGGTAATAGTAACTACATATTATTATTCTGTTTAAAAAACGGTTTATTAAATACAGTTTAATTTAATTCAATTTAACAGTTCTGCTAGATATTTATTATTAGGCTGTTTCGCCTTCCGAAGGCATTATCAAAACAAACAAAAAAAAGTTTATTTTGGTGAAAGACGTCAAATTTTTATAGCACCTTTTTTGTGAAATATCACTTCGAGAGTCCCCCATGTTTTAATAAGTTTTTATTTTAATTAGTGAAAATGCGATGAACTATTTTGTGAATTTTTTTTAAGTAACTCCACACAGGAGGCCCTGAGGGAAATAATTTCCCTCTGGGCCTTTATCTTTACGGATGCTGTGTAGAGGGTTTTTTAGAGGATAGGAAGGAGTGAACATGGGTCTTGAAGAGACTCATGTTGTAGGACGGAGGAAACGCAGAGGCCGGCAGATCATTCCACAGACGAGCTGTTGAACACAAGAACGTGTCGTATAAACCACCCGTTCTCAGCTGACAAATGTCAACCGTGTGCAAATGTTGGGCGCGCATTTGGCGTGTTTCTCGACTATGCACCTGTGCCGAAGGGATCAATAACGCCAGTTTCTCAGAGCATCTTACCCGTAGAACAAGGAGAGTATTCCCACCTGACGTCTGTGCTCCAAAGATTGCAATCCGATTGCTAAGATGGATGCGACAATACAGTGGCAGCGTTCGCGACTGCATGGATTAGATGGATTGTGAATTAATAATAATAATAATATTTGCCTAGCATAATGTTTGTAATAAATTACCCCAAGGGCGCTGTAATTAGGGAGGGGCGACGGTTTGTGATTTATTTCTTTATACTCGTGTTCGGGGGTTTTATTGGATACCTATTTTTAACATAATAATGACTGTTGGCGTTAACAAAAAATTGTTCATCGAAGTGAAGCTAGCAGTTCATAATGGAGTGCTGCTACCAATCCTGATGTATGGCAGTGAGGCATGGAACTGCCAGAGGAAGGATGAAAGTAGATTGAATGCTGTAGAAATGAGATCTCTGAAGGCGTGTGCGTGGTAAATCCACGCATAACCGTGCGAAAAATGTTGAGATTCACAAAGAATGCAAGGCTGATGTGAGCGTAATGAGTTAGATTAAGAAAGGGACACTTAGATGGTTTTGTGATGTAGATGAACGAAAAAAGGAGTGTAAGGGGAATATATGACGCGAATGTGAATGGAAGAAGCCGAGTACGCCCGAGGAAAACATTGCACGATCAAGTCAACCGGTCAGTGGCTGAGTTGGCATCGCGTCTGAGTCCCACCCAGGCGTCGTGAGTTCGATTCCCCGAAGTCTTCCATCACCACACAAGCAACATCTTCCGCTTACAGTGATGGTAGTAGGAGATTTTCAAATATTGTCATGTTATTCGTAGCCAGGGAATGTTTGCCTTTCTTTTAAAACAAATATGTTAAAAGTGATCCAAATACTTGAGTCGGGCCAATAACAGTAGAGTATGTATGAATGTGAATGAATCAAGGAGTGTGTGCCAAGACAGTTGTTTGGCGGTCCGTCCTCTCTGCCTACCCCTGCTGCGAAACGGCGTGATGATTGGTTAGACCATTAACAAAATAATCAGATACTAATCTAAAAATTCTCCATATAAAATATAGAACCTTTTTCCATATTATTTACCTACTCCAGTAACAAAGGTTATTTTGCCATTCGACTATTCTTCGAAAACGTGTGTTTACGGCTTGTTTTCGCAAGACATTTCAAACGAAGGGATTTTAATTCTAAGCATATTATTATTCGTCTATGCACTTTTCCAATATCACGTTTCACACGCGGTTACAATTTCAGCATTTTTGCAAAAAACTTAGAGAATATGCATTAAAAAAGGGAAAAAAACGATGTTGTGTCTATTTTATTATTGTCACAAAGGCGTATAATAATAATAATTGGATGATTTGTATAGCGCCGTTTTTGTGAGAAATCATCCCAAGGGCACTGTACAAATATTACTTCGTATTCTTTATCTAATTATGTACAAACATATTTACCTGGCAGGTCGCTTCAGATGAACACAGTTTTATTAGAAAATTTAAGCATATTTTTACAGTTTCTATTTCATCCTCTTTTTCTATTGATTTTACATTTATTAGAAGGTTGGTGGCATAAGTAGAGTTATTTAGGACTGGAAAATATTTATAAAATGACCTTAAAAAGCTTATGAACTTTTTAATATATATTAATATATTATTGAAATTTATTTAGTTATGGTATTTACGGTGTTGCTAGCTGTGGACGCATTTGTGCACTGATGCGTGAATTTTTTTAAACTTTTCCTATGCGAGAACATTTATCGCTGTGTTCAGAACTGGAGCGGTATTATATATAATTTACATTATTTATAATAGATAGTCATTTTATCCAATGAAAGTCGCTAGAATCACAAAGGTCACGTCCTAAATAGGAAATTTCTATTTCAAGGGAAATCGCTATATATTTTACGCTTCAATAAACGAAATGTCATAGATTTTCTGCGATCGCTCACCACTTTTACTAAGGAAATATTAATATGTTTACCCTATTCTCACAATAATTAAATAAATGCAGTTTCACATTGTCCCTCGTATTTAGGATGAACGAAGTATGTATGAAGAATGAGCTAATGATGAACGTAAGTCTCAAATCATGGTGTTTGAAAGAGAGAGTACGAAAACAGTGTGCAATATAGTTGTGAATGATGAATACTTGGAGCAGGTCGATGAGTTTGTGTATTTGTGAAATATATTTACGAGATATGAAAAGACTGATAGGGATATTGAAAGAAGGGTTAATGCAGGAAACTCCATTAACGGAGGACCGAACGCGGTTGGCGCTAACAAAAAGTTGTCCAAAGAAGCAAAGCTAGCAGTTCACAATGGAGTGCTGATACCAACCCTGTTGTATGGTACTGAGGCATGGAACTGGGAGAGAAAGGATGAAAGTAGACTGAATGCTGTAGAAATGAGATTTCTGAGGCGAATGCGAGGTAAAACATGTATTATCGTGTGAAAAATGTTTTCGATTCATAGAGAATGCAAGGTTGATGATAGCGTAATGAGTAAGATTAAGAAAGGACGCTTAGATGGTTCGGACAAGTAGAGCGAATGGATGAAGACAAGAGTGTAAGGAGAATATATGACGCGAATGTGAATGGAAGAAGAAGCCGGGGACGACTCAGGAAGACATGGCACGATCAAATGACTGAAATACTTGAGTCGGGCCATGTCAGAAGTCGGAATAACAGAATAGAATGTATGAGACATTGTATAAATGTGAATGTAGCGCGTATGCCAAGATCGAGTTGTGCGGCGGTCCGTCCTCTCTGCCTACCCCTGCGGAGAAACAGCGCGATGGTTAGTTAGATATCTGTGGAGGAGGCATTTTATACATATTATATTATTGTATTTAATAAAGATGTTGAAAAACTTGGTATGTTTTACCGTTAAAATAAATAAATCATGGGAACACACAGATACAGAATAATGGTTGAGAACTGGTCTGTAGTATTTAGTTGAACTTTATGTTTACAACAATTTATGTTAAATTGGCTGGCAATTTACTCACCGAACATCTTTTCGTGACTAATAAACTGCAATACGTCAAAATGTGTGCATTATTTGCATAGTATTATGAATAGCACGTTCATACTTTGTCACATTTCCTCCTTTTATTCTCAAATAATCGACGATTTTCATTTGAGCGAATGTGGCGCTGCAGTTTATTATTTCTTCATAAATTAGAAATTTTCCATAACCTCGAAAATTGGCGAGGACTTTTTCCTAAACGGACCTCTTTTCCCGTTTCAAAAGCTTAGAATCGAATAAGGAACTCTGAAAAATACCCCTGGGGGGTCCATATAGATTTGCAGAGATGTAAATGCGAGTCCACGGATTGCAGTTCATTTAGACTGCACGCATAGTAAAATGTGCAAGTTTTTAAAAATTTTCATAGCAACAGCAATAGGAATGCATCGCGGTACTGAATAAATACCACATGTTCAGTCTTGTACCAAAGTTTTAGATAGTGACCCTGGGGGTGTCATTTGTTGATCAACAAGATACGGACTTAGGCCCCAGACCTTTTACTGGTGTTCTGAGTTAGGTTCCCGACGAAGTTCACAAAATTATATTAAATAATCTGGATTTCATTCAAGATTTTGGGCAATTTCCAATCATAGAATGTGAATTGGACTGTACTCATTTTGTTATTTGCATGCCTTCTGATGATTGTTCAACCGTCCTACTCCGCGCGTATTTTAATGTCTTTTTGTGGTCAGTCTATATAATCAGCCACCATAGAAATCGACCTCCTAAAAATCATTCGGTTAAAAATACAAAAGCATAGATACGTCTCAACTTTAACCAAGTACCGAAGCCTCTTTGTCTATGGATAGAAAATGTACCTCCTGCCGCGACGCTATTAATTGCATACTGGATATTGATTGCGATTCAGTAATTCAATTGTAATTGGAAATAATAATCAAACCGCAGATATACTTGTAGAAAGCTGAACCGAATTGAATTAAGTCGTTGACGAAAGGTTTGATTATAATGATTAAATAAACAAATTGACTCATCACCGCTTTATTGTGCCAGATAATCGCATACAGTTAGTTATAAGGAGGCCGATTCCCGTTCTTTTTAAGAGGAACGGCTGCGCGGCCTGTTTCATACAAAACTTTAATTTTGGATTTGAGTCCAAAATATTCACCTAAACCTAATGTTATTTTTTTTTCATCAAAAAGTATAGTAAATATCTAGTGGAGATTATAATTTATTTTTGTTTTACATTATGAAATATAGGCCATTAAAGGAATTGATTTTTTTTCCTTTTTACTCCGTCTACTTTGAAAATATAATGAAATAATTTAAAAACATATATATATTTAAATAAGTATTGTGGTGGACTTTAAACTAAATTAAAAATGACCTATTTACGTTGGAACACAAATTTGCCGTACATACTTTAAAATGTCCACCCGAAAAAGTTTTTTTTTTAATGTTTTGTTTTTATATTTTTATTTGCGCAATCATATTTACATAGCACATAAGTTTTTTTTTATAATACAATAAACCCGCAAATAATTTTCTATGTTGCCCTCTAAAATTATGTAAATTTATATTGTTTCATGGCCTATAATACTTCATAATTTAAAACAAAAATACTTCTCATCCGTACTAGATATTTACTCAACCTTTAATTAAAATCATTATATCATTCAGTTTGGAGAGGTATTTTGGCCTCAAATCCAAAATTAAGTTTTGTGTGAAACAGGCCGCGCAGCTGTTTTTTTATATGAATACCGTACAAGAGTCCCAACTGCTCCCAACCGTCTGGAGCCAGTGGGACTATGGCATCCCCAATAGGGGAATGGTGTGAGGCTGAAGGTATTGGGGAGAGGAAGGAGAAGGCGAAGAGGAAGGTGGGGAAATACCTGGCTATTCAGATCTGGTTACCAAACACGGCTAAAAGCCATTTCAAGTAACGTTTTAATTCTGAATGGTGGTCTTTCACCAGGGCGATACTGACAGTATCTTCCAATCTGGAACGTGCGCAAATGTTTTATATATATTTTTTAAATTAATTAATTGTGAAACAGCACAAATTAATTAAATAAAATTTACTTGCGCACGCCGGATTTGAAACCGCTACCTTCGGATTCGTAGTCGAGAGCCTTACCCCTTGACCATGGAGGCCGTAGCCGTTCCCCCTTAAGGTAGATTTCTTACCTTTTTACTTAGGCTTCTTGCTTAATTGCGGTGCCGGTTCTCTCGGCACATGACATTCAATAAAAATATAATTATTTACGTAGTTTTAATAAGAGAAAAACTCTATAATAAGTAAGTTGCCATGTCACCAACTACGTTATTAACAACTCAAAACATTATTAGCTATTAAGCTTAATTAATTATTAATGGAAATACAAATAATGCAGGCGGCAATCAGGTCATACTATATGGTGCGGTAGGTACCTTTTTACAAAACATAATTCTGTGTGGAAAGGCGTATTTATGTTATTTAATAATAAAATAGAAAGTGGTTATTAAACCCGCATTACAATATAATGTAATTATTATTAAAAGTTTTGGTTCGAAACCTTGTGTCACTTGTAGATATTTCATCAATTTGTGTTTTCAAATAATCTCTTAACAACCTGTTTAGGAATTTTTGTACTATGTCTCCGGAATTCCGCAGTTAAGCAAGAATTCTTTAAGCCCAAGGAAAATGATAAGGAATCTTACTTTAAAAGAACCAGAATAGCGCTCCAGTGGTCTCATTCCGGTTCCTTTTAACGATAAAGCATTGTCCTTATCCTTAGGGTTAAAGAATTTTTGCTTAATTCCGATTCCACGGCAATGACAATACGTTTTAAAGGGGTTTGTGGTTTGATTATCGTAGTATTATTATGATTAAATTATAGGTGCGTCACACATGACATTAACACGCGTAGTTTATTATTACTTACTTTACAGTTGTATTTTATTATAATTTTTGGAATTTAAATAATTTTTATCCGACATTTCAGGCTTTTGGTATAGGTACTTTACAAATATCGCAATTTCGTTAATTCGGTTAATTAAATAGCATTATTATGCCACAAATCACTCACTAATAATGTTCAAAGTCAATACTGTAGATAATATTGGGTTTTTCTTTTGTTTAAATTACGCAATTATCGATGTTTTTAAAGAATGTAATTCGTTGAGTGACAACTGTCATCCGAGAGCACCGGAACCGCAATTAAATAAAAAAAACTCTTTAAGCCTACGGACCAGGAGCGCTATTCTGGTTCTTTTTAAGGAAGATTCCTTATATTTTTCCTTGGGAAAAAGAATGAACGGGAATTGCACTCCAGGACAATACCTTATTCTTAAAAAGAACCGGACTTAGGCTGATGGTTAACATTTTTAAATATTGATATTCTTTCCAGAACAGATAATCAGTGTCATTGGCTTGTCTGAGGTCTGGAGGCCTAAAGGTCTCATGTCTCCATAAATTGACAGCCCACCCATACAGCCTATTAATAACGTCATAAAACAGTCATAACAATGCAAACTGATAAAGTCACACATAATGCGGTGGCCATGACAAAGTGCATCATTTTACTAGAAGAGTCATCGCGTAACTTGACACACTTTTGCCACGATCAGATTACTAATATATAATGCATCCAGTCCGGTTACAATTAGCTGCGGGAGAAATGCACATAGGCGTCCAACTGGTTTCACTTCTCCCTACATTCATCATATACATTGTGTCTGGAAACTCGTGGTACAAGCGGATAACTGGTAAATTACATTTCGGGTCAATTTTTTGACTTTTTATGATTTGAGCTTTCGTTTTCGAGTCCGAAGTAAAAAAAAAATAGGTCAAATTAGAAACAAAAAAATCGGTCGCGAGGGGTTGCTATTAGCTGTTATAATATATTTTAATGAGCCTTAGCTTAGATCCGGCTCCAAAAGCATTTTAAGCCTTTTGTTCCTAAAAAAAAGAAACTAAAAAATTCAATTCATTTTAATAACTTATTGAAGCTTATAAACCTGAATGTAATATTTAATCATTGAACAAGATAATATTAACAAATCCCAAATGAAATAAAAAAAACCACAGAAAATAACTGATACCTTTTAATGTTATGTTTTTTGCCGGTTTCGTGTTTCAATGATTAAATATTACTATGAGGTTTATAAGCTTCGATAAGTTATTAAAATAAATTGAATATTCTTTCTAGACTTGTAGAAAAGTCAATAGATCTCCCGTATAAATATAAATCGGATAGGTATATCCGAGACACTATCCAGATTACAATTATAATCGGGTAAAACTTTGCAATATCATAAACATAATATATAAAGCAGCCAATAATATGGGATTTAATGGAGGATAATATTGACAAGTCTTGAAGTTGAGGTATGATATCGATGAAGACGGCGTAAAGTGAACTGGTCTCATTAGTTCAGTTGGTAGAGCGGTTGTCCCGGTAAGACAGAGGTCCTGGATTCGATCCCCAGATGCGACTGATACATTTTTGTTTTCTGTAGTTTCAATCTGTTTCGTGTTTCATTTAGGATTTGTTAATATTATCTTTTTCAAAAAGTTTATTTTGGGTTCCTCTACGTGATGTAGTTTCCCTCTTGCACCATTAGTTTCCGGACACCGTGTATACGGGCCGATGTCACCGTGATCATGGTCAGCGATCGTGAGACGTCTGGTAAGTACGTACTTGTTTTAGAAATCTCAAGTAATAATTTCTCAGAATCTGCGAGAGTTAAGATAATGACAACTTGCTTAAATTTATATATTTATGACTCAGAGATCAAATATCTCGACTAATGAAATTCACGGAAATTTAAATTATTTTTTTCTCCGATTTTATCTATCTACTAGTTACTACCCGGATATAATATTCGTTTAAAAAAACGTTATTTTCCTGGTAAACACGGCCTCCATTGTTGAGGGGTGAGGCTCTCTCAACTACGAATCCGAAGGTCGCGGGTTCAAATCCCGGCGTGTGCAACTAAATTTTATTTAATTGATTTGTGATGTTTCACAATTAATTAATTAAAAATAATATATAGTATATTTCCGCACGTTCCAGAGTGGAGGATACTCTCAGTATCGCCCTGGTGAAAGACCACCATTCAGAATTGAAACGTTGGTTGAAATGGCTTTCAGCCGTGTTTTGTGATCAGATCTGATTAGCCAGGTATTTCCTCACCTTCCTCCTCCCCCCTTCCCCTTCCCCACCCCCCCCAACTTCAGCCTCACAACATTCCCCAATTGGCAATACCATAGTCTCACTGGCTCCAGACGGTTGGGAGCAGTTGGGACTCTTGTGCGATATTCACATAAAAAAATTGAACAAATAATTTATAATTATTTTACAGTAAATTGTAATATAAACAATATTTCATTACATAATACTCGTATATAGATTGTGTATGATGTAGTGTCGAATAAGAATGATGTGTATTGTAAATTATGTATATATTATATATATTAAGTATGGAATCCTCACTAGGAGAACCTGTTCTGTGGTGCGTGTTTTTGATAATACTACCTACAAATATGGAACAAGCAATATGTCCTTATAATAATAACTTATCTTTTCTCAGTGAAATGATTTTTCACTATTTAGGTTGGGTTGTTTCAACTTCCATCACATTTGATCGACGGCTGATTTCAATTTGATTAATGTTTAAAACGGACTGAAGTTCTGCGGTTAATGGGGTTCACTTAAATGAAGAAAAAATTTCTTCGATAGATCTGTAATTATTTTGTGGCGTCCATTATTAATAAAATTAATATGAAATACTTTGTTTACACCACTGTTTTGAATATATAAATTTCTACATGATTCGGCAGCAAAGCTTCCCCCAAATATTGATAACATCCAGAATTTAGCAAAGTTCAAACAGGTCTTAAAAACCAAATTGTTCAAAAATCCTATCCAATATTTCTGGCCATTTTTTTCAAAAATTAATATCTAACAAATGTGAAAAGGGTTCAAACAATTTGAAAAACGTTTGAATATAGGATGTTTTAAATAAGATAGAAATTAAGGCGAAGTAATACAAAATCATTTGTTTTAGTTTGAAAAATGTGGTAGGCTAGAAATATCATAGATGATTAAATTAAGTACAACAAGTAGAACACACCTTATCCTTTCGTTTAACCGAGCATTTTTTTGTGAGTCTTTTTATAAGCTTAGAAAAAAATAAAGTATCAGACCTAAAAAAAATGTTTAACGCGCAAAACCTCCTACTTACGAACCCCTTTTCCAATATTGTCGTATTGTTCATTGTGGCAAATTAAGTTAAGTTAAAAAAATTTTGATCATGTTTTTTTTCTTTGGGTAAATCGAAACATGCGGCCGGTCTTAAGGGGAACGGCTTCCTGTTTCATACATAACTTAATTTTGAATTTGTGGCCAAAATACCTATCCAAACTGATGGATATATTTTTTAAATTAAAGATTTAGTAAATATCTAGTACGAATGAGAAGTATTTTATCTATTTTTATTTTAAATTACGTTAAAATGAAAATGAAAATTAGTTTTCATGATTTTAGAGGTAACTTAGAAAATTATTTGCGGGTTTATGGTATTTTAAAAAATATATATTTTCTACGTAAATATGATTACGTATATAAAAATATAAGAATAAAACATTAAAAAAAAACGTTTTTTCGGGTCGATATATTAAATTATGTACGGCAAATTTTTGTTCCAACGTAAATTGGTCGTTTTTAACTTAATGTAAAGTCCACAATTATGGTTATTTTATTTTTAATTTTATTTTATTTTATATTTCATTATATTTTCAAAGGAGACAGAGTGAAACCTTCGTTTTAAATCACCGTTAGCCCCCAAATAATTGTTAAAGGTGCCTCTAAAATCGCGAAAAATCAATTCCTTTAATGGCCTATATTTCATAATTTAAAACAAAAATAAATACATTACTTCTCATCCGTACTAGATATTTACTAAACCTTTAATTCAAAAAAAATATCATTCAGTTTGGGTATTTTGGCCTCAAATCCAAAATTAAGTTTTGTATGAAACAAGCCGCGCAGCCTTTCCCCTTATGCGGGAATTTCAACCTTGTCCCCACCTGCATAAGGAGTGCGTGATTTCGTTCGAATTTTAGGAAGTCGATCGCCTTAATATGATAATGTTATAGTCCAATTGGCTGGAATCACAGGCTCAATTGCAAGGATTCCTTAACTTTTTGAGTTTGGGACCTACTCTTTACTTTAATTTTCATGGGGATCGACTTGTAACAAGAATCTTGTAAGAGTTTCATCTGTTTATTTTTTTTTTTTAATTCTTAAAAACACTGACCATTGACCAGACAAGCACGAATCTAGCAAAACTCATTTGTTCCACGATCAGTGCTTTAATGTTTTCAATCTAATTGTATGTTTAAAGTACGGAATTTTTATTTTCATATTTACTCCACACAGGAGGCCCCGATGAAAACAATTTCCCTCGGGGCCTATACCATCTTTGAGGATGCTGTGTGGATTGTCTTTTCGAGGATGGGAAGGAGTGAAGGTGGGTCGTAAAGCGACTCATGTTGTAGGAGGGAGAACAGAGGCCGGCAGATCATTCCACAGTCGAGCTGTTGAACTCAAGAACCAGTCGTAGAAATGACACCCGTTCTCGTGTGACAAATGTTAACTGTGTACAAATTTTGGGCGCGCGTTTGGCGTGTTTCCCGACCGTGCACCGGTGCCGCAGGGATCAATGACACCAGTTATTCAGAGCATCTTCCATTGAAATACCGGTAGAACAAGGACACCATTCCCACATGACACCTCTCCTCTAAATATTGCAATCCGTTTGTTAAGATAGGGGAATCTTTCCGACGGACCGCCCATTTTTGCATAGAGTCGAGTGTTTTTTTCCAGATATTTTAGGGATACGGACCAGAGGTGGCTGCCAAATTCTACAGTGGGGGCACTGAAAATAATAATACTTTTTAAAATTCACAATCGCAATTATTGGGATCTAATCTTGCTCAAATTTTGCCCCGCGATCGACCGGATGCGAACCCTCGCTCTGTTACATCCAAAGTAAGGTCATTGTTTGTGGCTGTGAAAGAGCATATTCAGATATAGTTACTAGATAGATCTAAAACCACTTCAACAACATTCAAGGGATGCAATCAGAAGAATGTCAGAGCAATCGGAAGAATGTGCGAGTTATGGTATTCAATCAAAATCAAACTTTGATGAATTCCGACATATTCTTTGATACATGCAGAACTTTTAAGAAAAAATTTAAAACTGTTTCATATAAAAAAATAATAATAAACAAACTTCAACCAACAGTGTTTACACATTGTGTGCTTTTTTATTATTTCTTTGTATAACACTATTTAACCTATATTTTTATCCCTATCCATTCTTGTTAAAAATAAATGTAATTTTTTTTTTGCCTCCTGTTACTTTATTTAGATATTTTGCACTTTTTCAAATTCTTTCTGTGTAACACAATTCTTTAACTTGTCTAAATATTATTTTGAAGGTTTATTTATCTTTGTCATATTAATCAGTGAGAAATAGTTAGGATGCGCGAGTTCTCCAGATATTGTATATCATTTTAATATTACTGTCTGTATCTGTGTTTTTTCTTTAAATAACAATAAATAAATAAACTTTTTATAGTCATTGTTACAACATGGCGACAATTCGGTTATGAGGAGTAAGTACGAATCAAGAAGAAAACTAGAATTTAAAAAAAAATAACGTACTGTAAATCAAATTTAATAATGCTATTGTAAAGTTCTGCAGGTATTTTTAGTTTTTATGCTTGAGCAATTAGAAATTAGTAAACGAACGAATGATCCTCAAATAACATTAATTAATAAAGTAAGGAAATTTATTTATTTACCGCTTCTCTGTATTTTATTAGTATATTGTTAGTATCACATTATCAAAACAATTTAAATAAATCAATTAAAAAAACAACATCATGTAAATACGGGGAAACACATTATAAATGTAAAAAACCCACAGAATAGATAATTTTCATTATTTTCTAAATAAATCGTTTATACCGATAATAAATAATTATTTTTAAAAACTCCTCCAAATTAGAATGTGGGGGACATATAAATAAGTCGTCACAATGTGGATTAATCGCATTTTTAAAATGGCCCTGAATGCCGAAACAGCTGTCACAATAATAAGAACTAAAAATACTAGCAGAATTTAATAATAACATTATTAAATTTGTAATTTCTTCAAACGATTGGTAACTTTCTGGCGTCATTATTAATAAAATTTGATTTACGCTAAATTAAAAAAATATACGTATATATTATGGAGTTCTACAAATTAAACACAAAAACAATCAATAATAAAACTAGAAAGCAGTGATTTATGTACGTCACAGTGTTAATCCGCATTATCCAGGCATCACTTTCATTGCGATAACCAATATGCTTCCTGCGTCGGTTTCTTTGCTCCATCTCTATATTCTGATTCGTATCAAATCGAAACCAATCATCTAGCTTCTACCTCTAGCCGAGAAATCATTTTATACTTTCATGTAAGTAACACCATTCCCTGTGAAAACCTCCAGTGTCTTCGAATGGCAATACTTCCGCGGCTTTGATAATTATATTATGCATGTTATCAGATATGTTTGCATAGATATGATAAAGGTTTCAATTTTTGAGATTGATATTCCGCAAGAGTTTCATTTCCCGGAGTATGACCTCTCGCACATTAGCGATGGGTCATGACTCATTTTGTTAAGAGCGGGAGTCACGGTATCAGCTCAATATTTTCGTACGACTCATTAAGGAACTCCAGTGAAAAATATAATGACTTTAAAAATATATATTCATAAAGATCAGCAAACGCCGATTCTGAATATATAACATTCATGATTATAATTCAGAATCCTTCTTTATATAAATATATTCCTTTATTATATATAAATACGAGTATAAGTAGAATTCATAAATCATTATTAAAAAGAGAATAAAAAAATCATCGCATCAAAACACCTTGCATTCTGATTTTGGATTAGTATGATAATTTTTAATTTTCCATTTGTTCGTATTTTAAATACGTGTTTTTTTTAATTATGGCGAAATTGAAACATAATTTGGGTGACTTTAAGCTCTATAATTGTTGTTCAATATAAAAATAAAAAATAAATTTGGAGTATTCATGGGCTAATCAATTATCGATACGGTATTATGATAATATTAATGCTCAATACTATTATTATTCTTCGAGTTAAAGAAGGTACATAATTTTATGACTTCTTTTTAGTTATGGTTTACCATGAATAGAATATAAAGTTATGTACGGTAAAGCTCATCCTTGTTTTGACATTTGACATTCTAACCTCAACACTGATCAAAACCGACCGATTGAAAAATTGAAACTTATTTTATCTATGGAAACTTGCTTTAGAAAAAAAATCGAAATATACTGGTATTTAAGTTTGAACGTTATTATTGAAAAAAAAAAAGAAATAGGACTGGGGTTCCTTATTGAACAACGGCTCATTTAAGAGCCGGCCATAGCTCCCACGACTCCCAGCTCATACGACTCCCAGTTCCTACGGCTCCTAGCTCCCAACGTATAGGTGTAGGTACATAACGTCCAGATACCAGACTGTCAGGTGCCGTTCGCGCACTGTACACACTGTATAGTGCCTACACACGTGTAAATTCGGTAATTATTATTATATGCGTAAAAGATGCGTCATTGTGCCAAATATGAATTGCAAGTCCCACGGTCGTGGGCATAATTTAGCCTTGTAGAAATTAGACACGTATACGATGATTTTGTATAAACAAATGACCTGATTTAAAGATTTTAATTTTTTTTTATATGAATACCGCACAAGAGTCCCAACTGCTCCCAACCGTCTGGAGCCAGTGGAACTATGGCATTACCAATTGGTGAATGTTGTGAGGCTGAAGGTATTGGGGAGGGTAAGGAGAAAGGGAAGATGGAGGTGGGTAAATACCTGACTATTCAGATCTGGTCACCAAACACATTTCAAGTAACGTTTCAATTCTGAATGGTGGTCTTTCACCAGGGCGATACTGAGAGTATCTTTCACTCTGGTACGTGCGCAAATATACTGTATATTATTTTAAAATTAATTAAATAAAATTTACTTGCGCACGCCGGGATTTGAATCCGCGACCTTCGGATTCGTAGTCGAGAGCCTTACCCCCCGACCATGGAGGCCGTCATCGTAGAAATGCGTAAGAATACTATCGAACATCTGAGATATGTTTATCTATTTGGATAAATAAACTATCTTTCTTAAGTGGTTCCAGGACTTGTCAAATAAAGTTAAAAACGTGTGGAAGATTTAAAGTTTATATTTCTGATTATGATAATCGTACTTAATAATGTGTAATTTTAATATTTTCTTTTATAATTATTCATTTTAAAAACGATCTAAAACCGTACATTCTGAAAATGTTCGAACTGGCTAAAACGTCATTATGACGTTGAAAACGCCACTGACTAGTAAGACGGCTGTCATTGAAATTAGCGGGCGTGACGTCAACAACCCCATATTCACAAACATGTCGCTTTGGCGGCATATCAAAATGGCACGTTTTAAATCGATGTAGAAAATTTATTCGTTAACATAGAAATAAAGTAAAATTGCCGTTGTACGAAACATACAAATACTATATTTCGGAGGGAACACCGGTACACATACGACACTTTAATCTGTCAGCGGAAGTTCTCTGTAGGGGTATAGAATATAGGTCAATAAAGACCGAATAACTTTTACACAATGATGCTTTATTAAATTAACTTCTCTATTTATATGATTTTTCTCTATGAAACAATTGACGTATGTTCAAAGTGATTGACGTCTTTGAGATTAATAGAAACACGTCAGTTAGGACGTTTTTGATGATTTAGTTGACGTCATTGTCGTAATTTAAAAAAAATTATAGATTTTAGAAAAAAACAGAGAAATCACCCTTTTAGATAATATTCTGAGGTGGAAGGAGATGGGGTAAGGTGGGAAGAGGAATATTGAGAAGGACCTGGCTATTGAGATCTAGTCTTTAGACGGGCTCCGTAGTTGAGTGGTTACGATCCTTGGCTACGAATCCGGAGGTCGCGTAAATTTTATTTGATTTGATGTTATTTCACAATTTATTCATTAAAAATAACGTGTAGTATATTTGCGGCACGTTCCTGAGTGGTAGGTACTGTCAGTATCGCCCTACTGAAAAACCACCATTCAGAATCGAAAAGTTGCTTGAAATAGCTTTAGCCGTGTTTGGTGACCAGATATGAATAGCCAGGTACTTCCCCACCTTCCTTCTTCCATATATCCTTCACCTCCTCTATACATTCACCTTTGCGTGGTAAGTACATAAAAAAGAACATGGTTTTAAAACTTGTGAATTTATCACATTTTATTTTGCTCGATTTTTGTACTAGAGACAACTTGCCCCGCGATGTTGGGAATTCGATATTTCGATAACACAGTGAGAAATAGGGGTATGCAGAGACGATTTAATGCCTCACAATCGTATCTTGATTTTTACTTATTTTTTATTAACGGACCATTGTCCAATTACGTAACACGAAATGAGATTAACAAGAGCTACAGAAAAAGAGCAGCACATGCGAGTACATAATACATGAATGAAGTGGTAACAAGGTTTTGCTGGAGTCCGTGATTTCAGGTATACTAAATAATAATCTTCCAAGTTTATCTTCGTTAAACCTGACAAAAAACCAAAAATTTCAAGGTCCTGGCTTGAGTTAACAAGTATCGACATTCTGGATAGTGGAGGATGGTACCCATAATTAGTAGTGTTGATTGAGGTAAAGCAATTCATTGTTTCTGAGTCTACGGCGGGGAACATTGAACTGGGTAAGTTGCAACAGAGAAGGTGATTTCAATAATAAATGAATGATTGAAATCCACTGCTTGCTTTATTAACGCGCATGCACTCTATTACTCCTGTGACTGTTGATATAAAATTTGATTTGCTTGAACGTGCCATGTCTTTCCGGGAAGTCCTCAGCTTCATCCCCGTCTTAGTTTATTTTATTTATTTCCTTTTCCTTGATCCCCGCCAGCTGTAAAACTGCTTGTGAAAGTTCATTAAATCTATATATAAATACAGGGTTTTTATCTGTCTGTCTGTCCTCGATTTTCTCTAAAATTAGCATAGTTTGTTCTTATTAGTGCCGGGAAGGTTTAGAGAGTAGTTTGAATGAAATCCAATATTTATTTATTGTATAATATACGTCCTATATGGGCTTTTACATATAAAGTTAGTTATAATAAACAGGTGCAAAACACATCACAGTAGGTTCATAGATAATATATCGAACAAATACAGGAATAACATAGTGTAATAAGTTCCAGAGGCGAATAATCAAAACATACCTCACATTCACTGATACTTATATTCTATTATACATATATTAATAATTATTGAGGATGTATGCAATAATCGTTTGTTTGTATGGAGATATATACCACTCTGGTTAGCCACAGATTACATATTCAAATGAAGAAGGTTGTTTGGGTAGAATATTTTCAAAATGGAAAACAAAAGTGGGTACCTACTTAAGAACTTTATTATTTAAATACATATTGAAAACACGTATTTAATGTTTTTTAGTTTTTTTTTTGTTTAGAGATAGTAGATCCCTGTCAAATCAATTATGGCACCTAAACGACAAGCAAGAATTCACAACTTCATAACTTTATTCCAAAAAATCAATAATCCATATCAAGGCTGGGTACACATCAGCTAGTATAAAATAAATGAAAATTATAGTAATACCTGCCTTGCAGCAATAACAAACATTCTTCGTACATACTATTTCCTTCCATCTCTAAGTCAAATACGTAAACAAGCTAATGGTATTCTATAGCCTGAGCCATTTGGAAATGTGGCTTTTAAAGCTATAAAATTCTAGTAGATATGCATATTAATATAAGTATCTCTTTTGACATTTCTACTAGATGCACCAGTATTTTCTTAAGAAATGCAGCTGCGCTTAGCGACTCAACTACCACAAATAAGAACCATCAAAAGCCGTCAAATAAATCTAATGAATTTAAGCAACAAAAAAACATCATAGTCGTCTAAATGACGTAATAATTACCATTATTTCATCTCCCTCCCAACGCAGCTGTCAGATCACGCGAGATTTAATAAATCGTTGCTCCGGTTGGAAGCTGGGATGCTAATTACATTTCTGATCTTTCATCTAACCGCGATCACCTTCTAATAGCAGTTCACCGTTCAGACAGTTGTTTCACCTGACGATTAACTTGTCTCTGAAGTTAACAACTGTATATGGACTGCCGTTTATTTATTTGTAAGAAACGAACAGTTTGTAATACAAATTTATATACAAAGAAAGTTTAACGAAGGGTACAGATGTTTTGTTAGAAAAAACAAAATAAGAAGGAAGGGGGGAGGAGGAAGATAGGATCGGGACATGAGATGCTATCGATACATTTTATACTAGTGCATCAATTTGTGGTCGTACGTATTAATTCGATTCGATACTTTAAAAGGGTATATTCTGAAGAATGTCGATATTGTGAATTTGTGCGTTATATTGCGCACAAATACTGAGAATTGGAGAATTTATCCTACGATTGGTCCTGCAAGCGGGCAAATAAAAAAAATCGGTTTGTCGGGTTGGTCTTGATGGTATGTGATTACCTATCATCCAGATAACATACGAGTATAATAACACTAACGTACTATTTTATCAATTGATAAACTAAAGTTCTTAAAAACTTAAGACAAGATTTTTGTGCATAGCGCAAAGGGTAACAATTATTTTTATAAACAATAATTATAAGCCTGAAACACTCATCCAAATTGAAAAAAAAAACCTTTCCGAGCAAAGATAAATGTCGCCGACAGGACTCGAACCTGCACCCTTCTGATGTCCGGTCAGATGCTCTACCGTTGAGCTACGTCGGCTTATCGCAAACTCGCCAAGTTAATCAATATATACTAGCGTTTCATTCAATAATTACTGTTTTTATTATATTTTCACCTGTAAACAACCAACTTTATTAGTATGAGAAAGGCTTGTAACGGCTAAATCCCTCAAATAGATGGCGTCGAGACAAATTATGTCACCGCCCTTATTCGGTGGTTAGTGCATAGAACGATATTTTAACCGTTTCCACTGGCACGATAATATAATAGATATGTTTTTATTGTGTTTTTGTCCAGTTTAAGGCACGCTGCGAAGATTTTTATATTGCGTCAGATTAATGATAATGAAGCGTGTAACAAAATATTTAAGAACGGACTTGCACACAGGTAATTTTACTATTAGGTCATTAATTGTTCTTTTACGTCACCTATATAAGAATTTGACCACGAAAATTTTGATATAGACTGTTTTACTGGATAATTAACTGACATTCTTCGAGTTTGTGGTCAAATTTCTTGCTTTTGGAATCCTCATTTCCATGTTTGTTTGTAGTAATAGTTCCAATGCAACGGTTTGCAATCTTTGTAGTACACATCGACGACAGGTGGGACAGGTGGGTTTGACTAGTTTATCGGTATTTTTTTAAAGGTTTTCTGAGAGTATAGCTTCATCACCAGCCCACAGTCTGAGGCATGACAAATGTGTATATTTGCTGACATTTGCTCGAATCAATGGTTGCGAAAGCTTCCAAGATACTTGACTTTATACTCAGTACCTCCAAACATTTTAAAAAGTTTACAAAGAAAAGAAAAATGCTGTACTTCGCGTATGTACGCAGTTCTTTGGAGTATGCCTCTCAAGTCTGGAATCCCAGGTACATATCTCATACAGAAAGGATTGAGAAATTACAAAACCGTTTTCTACGATACATTGATTTTCGGGGCTATCGTCCCCACTTGAGTCATATAGAATCAGACACGTTTTTCGGGATTTCGTCACTAGAAAGCTGGAGAAATTCCGCAGACGTATTTTTTTTCCAAAAAATAACCACTTCGGTGATAGATTGTCCTGAATTACTTGAACGAATTCAATTAAGAGTGCCTAACAGACAAACCAGAAAAAACCACACACTAAACCTACCTTTATGCAACACTAACTCAAAACAAAATACCTCTATTCACCGCACTTCACACATTTTTAACACTGCATACAGTGAGTTCGACTTATTCAACTCAGCCCCTTATAATTTTAAACCTAAAATCAATATTTCCTGTATTTTTTTCGGCATTCACTATAGAGCAATTTCTAGACATTTTGTTTGGAAGTTTTATTTACTATGTACTTTTGCTATTTTATACAAAATGTCTAAAATCAATAAATAACATCCACACAATACATATTACTCCACACAGACCAGATCCATTCCCTTCCCCTCGCTCCCATCAATCTAACATCATAAGCTAACTTTGTAACTTTTCTTTTTTAATTGAATAATTTAAATACTTACGTGAAAACTTATTATTAGTTCATTTCTTAAATATATTTACCATACATAATAATTATTGTAAACTGTTGGTTTTCCAAATAAAATAAAATAAAAAGTATTGTTCTTGTGCCAACAACTAGACTCCTGGAATGACCTGTCATCTTTTATACTTCCATGCTACAACACATGTCCTGGTCAAGATTCTTCCCTACTGTCCACGTGGCATCCCAAAAATGACGTGCTACGAGTTATCATTAAAAAAAAACATTTGTGATCACCTTAGAGTGACGCAGAGGTATATTTCCTCCGAGGTGTCCCTGTTAGGATGTGTTTCCAACAGATCGAGGCAGAATTAGTAATTTTTGTATTATGTTATTATTTCAGCCATTACTCTGGGAGCTGGTGTGGCGCTCTACCCCATGGGTTGGGATACCTCCGTAGTTAAAGACACCTGCGGACCAGAGGCTATGCAGTACGGACTTGGTAAGTAAAATCTTATAAAACTGTAGACCTCCAAAATTATAATACTACTCGAGTCATGATAAGAAGAGAGTTCGTCAAAATAGACAACGTTAAGTAGTAAGTTTTTTTCTTCTTGTTTGGATACAATAATAGTATTGTCGACGCATTGCAACCTCAAATGACAATGAGTCGATATTTCACAATTGTAACCAAACTATTTAAAAAAGTCCTGTATCTACTTAAAAAAGTCTACTTAGCGCCGTTCTGTCATTTAATTTTTTTTTAAATTGGCCTAACTTTAGCCTTGGGATTAAACAATCCGGCCCAAATTATTTAATTGAAAACTGCATTGATATAATATATGTCTCTTAAAAGTATATGTGCATATTTAAAAATATGTAAATAATAATTACGTGGTTGTATATATATTTAAATGAATGTTTGTCTTTCGGTCTGTCCTCGATTTTCTCTAAAATTACTCGACCGATTTCGCTAAAAATAGTACAGTTTGTTTTTATTAGTGACGGGGAAGGTTTAGAGAGTAACTTGAATGAAATCCAATACGTAAAGCAGTTGCTATGACATTTCAAAATTAGTATGAAAAGCGATGAATTGTTGTTGTATTGAGGTTAGCCCACAGATATACCACTCTGGTTAGCCACAGATTTCATATTCAAAAGGCGAAGGTTTGTTTGGGTAGAATATTTTCAAAATGGAAAACTAAAGTAGGTACCTACTAGAAGAACTTTATTATTTAGATTGGAGGGAAATAAAATTATCAAATTAATGTATCTTCGTTTCTTTGTTTCGAGATAGTAATAGTCGTCAAAAGGCATTACTTTCACTGACAAGCAAGAATTCACAACTTCATAAATTTATTAAAAAAAAAATCCCAATCAATGCTGGGTAAACATTAGCTAGTTATATATATATAAATAATTGAATTTCGTACCAATTTAGTTTCCCCTTTGTTACGTATGTACTGTTTAAGTACTAATTAGTACCTGCGCTCTATTTGTCTTAAGAAATAATAACGATTCATTAGAATTGTATCTTGATGTAAGATTTCATCCTAAATCGTTAATATTCCACGAAGCATCTTCACTGACCCACTTTTTATAAATGTTATGCGCAAAATGCAAATCGCTGAATAAACAGCTTGGCGAGTTATCGCCATGAACCGAGCTATTGTGTAATAACTTAACTTCTCATCGCTTTACGAAACTTTACCTGTAATTTTATTATTAATTTGTAACATCGGCGGTTCTCATTTTGCTGTTTCCGGAAATTCAGGGAACAAAAAATACACGGAAATACTTTTTTAATATGCAAAACCATGATTAAAATTTTCAAATTTGTCATAGTTTTGTCACTTTATATCTAGATTTCCCCGAGGGAAATAATTTCCCTCAAGGCCTATGTCATCTTTGGGGAAGCTGTGTGGAGGGTCTTTTAAAGGATAGGATGGAGTGAATCTGGATCTTGAAGAGACCGAGACCGAGAAGAAGACAGAGACCGGTAGATCATTCCACAGCCGAGCTGTTGAATAAAACAACGATTCAAAGCGTTTTCATATTGCAAATGTCAACTGTGTACAAATGATGGGCGTGCGTTTAGCGTGTTTCCCGACAGTGCGTCGAAGGAATCAATGACACTAGTTCCTACAGAGCATCTTCCATTAAAATACCGGTAGAACAAGGACTGCATTAACACCTGACGTCTGTGCTCCAAAGATTGAAATCCGTTCGTTAATATAGGTGGATCTATCAAACGGACCGCCGTTTCTGCAGAGAGTCAAGGGTTTTTTTCAGATATTTTGGGACTCCCGACTCGAGGTGGCTGCCAAATTATAGAGTGGGCTTTGTGGCTATACACTGTAAAATCATCCCGCAAGTTTGTTATGCGTTTGATCGTTAGTCCCATGAAGTTAAAATGATGGATTACCAAAGCAATTCATATATCATGAAAATAAAACAATAACTTTGTTTATAACCACGAGAATTTTATTTAATTTTATTACGACCGACCGGTTTCGCTTAACATAAGCATCTTCAGGGTACAAAAATTAAACTTAATTAAATCATATATCATACTAAAGATACACATTTCGTCTTATAAATTAAACAAATCATATTAAATGTTAACCACATAACGTATCTAGGTATAAACATTGATCACAATTTAAAGTGGGCTGACCAAATTATTTATTTAAATAACAAAATTAACTTACTTTTTTAGAACAATCAGGAATGTCCTCAGTACAAAAGATTTGATTAAGATCTACATGGCACTCTACCAATCACAATTAGACTATGGTATTATCGGATGGGGCTAATGATAATATCATTAATTTACTCATTGGAGCACAAAAAACCATCATGAAAATTATACTTAAAGTCCCTGTAAGAACTAGCACTGACGAAATCTTTAACAAACTTAACATTATGTCAATAAAACAATTATACTCTAAAACAATACTACTTTACATTCATAAATACAAAAAACAAGAAATAACTATCACACATATTATAAACACTAAATCTTAGAGTCAAAAACACATACAACAAGGAACCACAGATACAGACAGAATTTGGACAAAAAAAAATTCTTGTGCTATGGTACTAAACTCTACAACAAAATCCCACTCTCCTTTAATAGTCACAACAACAATAATAAATTTAAAAATCAAATAAAGCACACTGGAAATACAAAATATATTACACGAATACAGACCAACAACACAGCACTTAAAACACCTCACCTTGCAATTAATATTTAAATTTTTTTTATCAAGCATTTCGATTTAATATAATGTAATTTAATATTTTGTAAATGAAATCCTCAGCACGGGAAATCCCAGTGAGGATATCATTATTTGTTGTTTTGTTATAAAAAATGAAGATAATAAAACATTATTATTATTATTTTGAATAAAAATACTATTTATTTTCTAGTGCAGACGTTCTGGCTAATTGAATTATTGACACAATCTATTGATATTGAAAGGCACAACGAAACGTGGAAACAACATTTTGGCAAAATTTTGATGTAATTAGAAGAAATTCAATGGAAGATAAAATTGAGAAATTGTAATAAAAAATTGGTTTTCTTGTAAGGCTGTCCAGTTTTGTTACCCTCCATCGTTATTTGCGTTATTTCAACTAGTGCTAATTTGTTTGAATATAATTAATCTGTATTTTTATGGAAGATAGGTATGTACCTATCCCAAAAAATAAACGTCTTTGATCCCTTCGTCGCCGGCGCACAGCCGGAAGACACGTCAAACGCGTGTCCAACATTTGCAAATCGGAATTACTAATCTGAATCCATATACGAGGTGTGTTCAAAAGAAAATGTGAATTTTGAATTTTCGCGGGCTGTGTGCATTCGAATATCGTTTTTTTTTTGTTATGTTGGTACACATATGTTTATCATATGTTAGCATTAACAGCCATTTTGGATCAGTGGTTTATTTTTGACAACTGGAAAGGTTAGTCACGTTTTTGGGTGTTCTTCGATTTTTTATTTAGGTTCGTTTTCTGAGGCATCATCAGTCCAATTGAAGTGAAATTTTAAATTTGCTTTATTTTCTATGTCCTCGTCATCATTTCTTCAAAAAAAAAAAGATTCTTTTTAGAAAAAAAATATTAATAATTGTTAATCCTATGGGATATATTTTGACGGCCTCCATGGTCGAGGGGTAAGGCTCTCGACTACGAATCCGAAGGTCGCGGGTTCAAATCCCGGCGTGCGCAAGTAATTTTTATTTAATTAATTTGTGTTGTTTCACAATTAATTCATTTAAAAAATAATATAAAGTATATTTGCGCACGTTCCAGAGTGGAAGATACTCTCAGTATCGCCCTGGTGAAAGACCACCATTCAGAATTGAAACGTTGCTTGAAATGGCTTTTAGCCGTGTTTGGTGACCAGATCTGAATAGCCAGGTATTCCCCACCTTCCTCTTCCCTTCTCCTTCCCCTCCCCAATACCTTCAGCCTCACAACATTCCCCAATTGGGAATGCCATAGTCTCACTGGCTCCAGACGGTTGGGAGCAGTTGGGACTCTTGTGAGGTATTCATATAAAAAAAAATGGGGGAATTCCCTAGTTTTGGTCGGAACTTGATAGCCGTTTTCTGGGGCATCATCAGTCCGATTAAAGTGAAATTTTAGATTTGCTTTGTTTTCTATGTCCTTATCAGCATTTCTTCAAAACATCCAAAAAATCGATGTTTTTCGATTTTTTACTAAAATAATAAAAAGTAAAAAATCGAAGAACACAAAATGTGACTAACCTTTCCAGTTGTCAAAAACAAACCACTAATCCAAAATGGCTGATAATGCTAACATATGATAAACATATTTGTACCAACATAAAAAAAATCGATAATCGAATGTACACAGCCCGCGAAATTTCAAAATTCACCTTTTCTTTTGAACACACCTCGTAAATCCAGTTATTCCATCCGTTCTTTGAATTCCCTCCGCATAGCATCCTCAAACACGACATACTGAAGTTAAAAACAATAACAACAAATACCTTTCGACTTATTTATAGATACAGTGTAAGTTGTACAATATTCTATAGTGCTCTTACCTCAGTTGAATTTTTTTTTTCAAAAATATATATAAAAATAAATGTTTGTCTATCTGTCCTCGATTTCGCTGAAAATAGCAGTTTGTTTAGAGAGTAGTTTGAATGAAATCCAATAAGTAAAACTGTTGCTATAACGTTTTAAAATTAATATGAAAAACATCGAACCCGCCATGTTTTATTTAGGTTAGCCCATTGATATACCACTCTAGTTAGCCACAGATTACATATTCAAAAGAAGGTTTGTTTATGTAGAATATTTTCAAAATTGAAAACACAAGTAGGTTCTGCAGTGCCACGACGATGTTCACTGAAGGGAGGGTCCACTCATTCCCCGCCTGACTTCGCCACCGACTAGCCAGCTTCTGGGGCAGGACACGGAAGTCAACCAACGCCATTGTCGTGGCTGCATCCGCGTGGCTCAGCTCTCCACTCAATGAGCGATGGATGCAGATGATGCGACTGCCAACCTGAAGACGATATATTAAATTAAATTTATTCAATTTATTCTATGTTACTATCATCTATTAAGTTTTTCATTTTATTTATTTTATTTTGATGTAATTATCTTTTCGTAATTATTATTACTATTATTATTTTTATTTATATATTTTTTCACATTTTCTTCTCATATGTTTTTATATTATTATTTAAAAAAATATATTTTTATTATTATTGCTTATTTTTTATTTTTATTGTATTCAGTTCTCTTTTTATATTGTACATATTTCATGTGATATGGCAGACTGGGTTTGCACTACTCACCCAGTCCTGCTGGATTAAAAACTCAAATAAATAAAATAAGAACTTTTTTTATTTAAATACATTTTTGGAATGAAATAAAATTTTCGAATTTATGTTTTTTTTTATTTATTTAGATATAGTAGATCGCTGTAAAATAAATACGGAACTCCACTTAAAAATATAATGACTTTAAAAATATATATTCATATTGATCAGCAAACAAACGCTGATTCGTAGAATTTATAAATCGTTATTTAAAAGTGAATAAAAAATCAGCTCATCAAAACACCGTGCTATGTTGTCACCATTGCATTTGGAACATCTGACGTCACGTGAGCATTCTGTTTTTGGATTTGTTTGAAAAATTTTATTTTTCGATTTTGTTTTGTATTTTAAACATGTATTTTTTTTAGTTTTGGCAAAATTTTAACTTAATTTGTGTGACTTTAAGCTCTATAATTGTTGTTCAATATAAACAACTATTATTCATGGAAGAAATTAGAGTATTAATGATCAAACCAGTTATCAATACGGATATTATGATATTGTTAATACTATTATTATTCTTTGAGTTAAAATTTCTATAAAGGTACATAATTTTATTACTTGTGTTTAGTTATAGTTTATCAGGAATGGAATATACAATTATGTATGGTAAAGCTCATCCTTGTATTGACATTTGACATTCTAACCTCAAAACTCATCAAAACCGACCGGCCATAGATTTGGAACGTTTTGGCGGTCTTTGAAAAATTGAAACTTTGAAAATTATTTTAACCATGAAAACTAACTTTAGGAAAAAAAAACGAAATGTACTGGTATTTAATTTTAAACATCATTATTAATAAAACAAATTGTATTAGAGTTCCTGTTCCTGTTGTGGCACCCAAACAAGAAGCTAGAATTCTTCACAAATTCATAACTTTATTTTTAAAAAAATACCGAGCAAGGCCGGTTACGCTAGTCTTTAAATAACATTTAGTCTTCATTAGTCATTTAGTATACGAGTACAGATCATTTGTCAATTCCCGGTGCAACTAAGGCAGTATCATTCGCTAGCATTATTAGTATTGAAGTCTCGAGACTTTGCGTAACGAACGCTTCGACACATGCGACACTTCAGCCTCGTACTTTCTCTCGTATTGTCGGGATTTTTGAATAATTACCCCGGTTGAATAATGACTCCGTTGATCTGTGGATATTAGAGATGTTTCGCATTCTCAACGATGGGAACTCGAGACTAGTGATGGAATACATAACGACATTACAATATTATGGGTACCTATAATGGGTAGAGCTAGGGCGGTGGTAATGGTCACTTCAGTGGTGCCTAATCGAGGCTTTACACAATTGTATCATTACCAAAGATGAGTTGTTTCGTCTTTTAGCCGTGGTTTAGCTAAAACTCTATAACGACATTACAATATTATGGGTACCTATAATGGGTAGAGCTAGGGCGGTGGTAATGGTCACTTCAGTGGTGCCTAATCGAGGCTTTACACAATTGTATCATTACCAAAGATGAGTTGTTTCGTCTTTTAGCCGTGGTTTAGCTAAAACTCTATAACGACATTACAATATTATGGGTACCTATAATGCGTTAAGAACTGGGGCGGTGGTAATGGTCACTTCAGTGGTGCCCCTAATCAGGGAGGCTTTACACAATTGTGTCATTACCAAAGATGAGTTGTTTAGAATCTTTTAATGATGGTTTAGCTAAAACTCTATAACTTGTTTCATTACAATATTATGGGTACCTATAATGGGTAGAGCTAGGGCGGTGGTAATGGTCACTTCAGTGGTGCCTAATCGAGGCTTTACACAATTGTATCATTACCAAAGATGAGTTGTTTCATCTTTTAGCCGTGGTTTAGCTAAAACTCTATAACGACATTACAATATTATGGGTACCTATAATGGGTAGAGCTAGGGCGGTGGTAATGGTCACTTCAGTGGTGCCTAATCGAGGCTTTACACAATTGTATCACTACCAAAGATGAGTTGTTTCGTCTTTTAGCCGTGGTTTAGCTAAAACTCTATAACGACATTACAGTATAGGTAAATCTCTCAAAATAAAAATGAATGTTGGTCTGTCTGTCCTCAATTTTTTCGAAAATTAATAGACCAGTTTCGCTGAAAATAGCACAATTTATTATTGTTAGTGCCGGGAAGGTTAAAAGAGCAGTTTGAATGAAATCCAACATAACGTTTTAAAATTAGTATAAAAAACATTAAATCCGCCATGTTGTATCGAGGTTAGCCCATAGATATACCACTCTGGTTAGGCATGTTCAAATTGAGAAGGTTTGTTAGGGTAGAATATTTTTTAATGGAAAACACAAGTAGGTACTTATTTGAAAACTTTATTATTTTGAAAAAATAAATTTTTGGAATGAAATTTCGCCAACCATCTAATTGAAATATCTATAATCACAGCACCGGCGCTAATGTTCTACACATGAATCGTTTTGGCATTAGATTAGATAGCGTATATGCATTACGATTAAAGAAAACCATTCAAATTAATAGTAATATTCTTAATAATCAACGTAGTTTGTCTCCATAGTACGTTTGACTTTATACAACTTTTAAAAAGTGTGCCGATTCATACGTGTGTCGATTTATCCGGCCACCGTCTCATAGTACGTATGACTTTATACAACTTTTAAAAAGTGTGTCGATTCATACGTGTGTCGATTTATTCGGCTACACTGTGGTCCACGAGACCAGTGCGCCTCCGGTTCTCTACTCTACGCTATAGAAAATTTTAAAGACTTGTTATTTCTCCGCTTTTGATATTTTATCGTTTTGAGTTTTATGGTTTCTGTATCGTTAACCTGCTAAATGTCGAAAGTCAAAACCCTTTCGCCTTTCTCTATTAATTGTAAGATAGACCTGATCTATAATGCCTCGCTGATGTAACCACAGGTGGAAACGCGGATTCATTTATTATTTTTATTATTAATATTTTATTATATTTCTATCTCTATATATAAAAATTAATGTTTGTCTGTCTGTCCTCGATTTTCTCGACCGGTTTCGCTGAAAATAGCACAGTTTGTTCTCATTACTCTCGGGAAGGTTTAGAGAGTAGTTAGAATTAAATCCAATATGTAAAACTGTTGCTATAACGTTTTAAAATTAGTATGAACAACATTAAACCCGCCATTAATATACTATTCTGGTTAGCCACAGATTACGTATTCTAACGAAGGTTTGTTTGGGTAGAATATTTTCAAAAAGGAAAACACAAGTAGGTATCTACTCAAGAACTTTATTATTTAGATACATTTTGAAAAAAAATGAATGTTTCGAATGAAATAAAAATTTCAAATGAATGTTTCTTTATTTCTTTGTTTAGAGATAGTAATAGTCGTCACACGGCATTACTTTCGCTGTCAAATCAATCGCACTCAAACGACAGCAAGAATTCACAACTGCATAACTTAATTAAAAAAAACGGGTACATATCAGTTAATATATAATACAAATGTTATGTCGGAAAATTAATGGATAAAATTATCGTTGCTGGCGTTTTTTTCCCACATTTTTATAATATATTTTGATATCTTTGAGATCTGTGCCCCCGGGCCCCGGGCATTGCACAGGCGGTCGCTACACCACTGCAAATATTATGGAAATATTCTTTAAGCATATAAATTATAAATGAAATTTAAACTTTGCAAATAATACCGAATCCTTAAAATTCCATAACTTCATCACGCTTCAAACGCGACGCTTAATATTTGATCAAATCTTGTTATTTTTAATTATGAATAATGGCCTGGACTCGCGAGATATCATCAACTTTATAAACATTCACATACCATCTAGACCAATCCGACAAACCGATTTTTTTTTATTTTCCCGCACGCAGGACCAATCTTAGGATAAATTCTCCATTTCCCGTATTTGTGCGCAATATAACTCACAATACCCTTTCAAAATATCGAACCGCAGTAATACGTACGACCACAAATTGATGCATGAGTATAAAATGTATCGAGAGCATCTCCTGTTATATATCTTCCTCTTCCCCTCCTCCCTTCCTTCTTATTTGGTTTTTTTTTTTTGTAATAAAACGTATTTTCTTAACCACTTTTAGCATAAGAAACCCTCAAGTTTTGAGGTTAGAATATCAAATACAGGGATGAGCTTTACCGTATATAGTTTTATATTCTATTAAAAATATTTTTTTTATATTGAACAACAATTATAGAGCTTAAATATGATGCTCCGAAGAACTAGCGTCATTGATCCCTTTGGAACCGGTGCATAGTCGGGAAACACGCCAAACGCGCGCCCAGCATTTGTACACAGTTGACATTTGCCACATGAGAACGTGTCGCTTCTATGAATCGTTCTTGTGTTCAACATCTCGACTGTGGAATGATCTGCTGGCCTCTGTGTTTCCTCCCTCCTACAACATGGGTATCTTCATGTTCACTCCTTCCTATCCTCTAAAAGACCCCTCACACAGCATCCCCAAATATGATATATGCATTGAGGGAAATTATTTCCCTCAGGGCCTATTGTGTGGAGTTACTACAAAAAAAGGAACTTACCACAGAGCAATTGCTTGCATATTGCATCACCGAGGGAACAAACGAACTGGAATAATCAACTTCGAGTAAATTAAATCCTAATGGGAATTAATTCGTTATAAAACACGAAATGCAAGTAAAAAATGTAATTTATCGCCAAAACTGACCTACATAATTATATTATTTTTACGGTTTGAGTTTCTCAGGTGAGGTCATATAGAGATGACTTTAATGAATAGAGTCATCAGGTACCTAATCAGTGTGTTCATTAAAATGTCACGTATGCATAATGATCTTTACGAAATCAAAATTTGCAATGTATTTTTTTATTACGGAATTGGTAACTTTCGCCTTTTTATTTGGACTGTCCTGCAGTGCGGTAGATGAAGGTCATTATTTAACGATACATAACATTCGATCGCATTGTATTCATAAAGCCACACTACAGCCAATAATTACAATTCAAAAAATAATCATTAAAATCATCATTAAAAAATCATACAAGTTCCCTACTCTAGAGATATTTCGTGCATTTAATGTACCATCTATTACAGAATTATACGTCTTATATCAAATCTACAAAGAATTTTCCATCAATAAAATTCACTCCACTGATAGTACAAGCAATAGATTCAAAACAAATGGTTTAATAGCCATCCCAATGCTAAGAACGACCACGGCTCAGCACCACTACTGTATTTAGGTATAAGGTGGTACAATATATTATTATCCTAAAACAAAATGAATGTAACCGAAACATTGAAATATGAACAATTCAAAAAGCAAATTAACTCCCTGAACTTAGATAATGATGTATTGTACCATTGATGTATACTATCTAGCATATAAATTTCTATTTGGTTATTTTTTATTATTATCTTTAAATTATTCTGTGGATTTACGTTTGTAGTTATTTTATAAGTTTATAATATTGTTTACATATTGAATTGTTTTTATTATTTTATCATTACGTATGTAAATACTCCTCCCATAACCACGAGCTACTGGAGCTCAACTTATGGAGACTAGATCAATAGGAAGTTGAAAAAATCACGTATTTGATGTATTATGTTATAATTATATAAAAAAAATTGTAATAAATAAAAAAAATTAAAAATTATTGGGCAATTTGCCTCTTTTTCAAAACCCCTTCCCCGGCTAATACAATCATAAATAAGTTCTTGGTCTTGAAGGGCAACTTGCATCTAAGGTTTTTCATTTGTGTATATATATATTTTTTTAATGTTTTATATGATTACTAAATCCATTTGCTCGATTCTCAGACAGGTAATTCCCATTAATTTGAAATGAAAATGTGATGCAATGTTTCTTACTTTGACGATTAAGATTATTTAATCACTAATCATACTTAATTTTAAGATTAATCGTACAATTACGATTTTTAAATCGGTAAATAAACGGCATGTAAATATTTAAAAAAAAATGAAGCGATAGAAGAATTATTTATTACATCTTCGTTAAAAGCATTTGCTTTGTGGCTTGTCATAATTATAATATAAAGGTATAAATTTGTTTTGAACCACTTCAATTTAATATATATATAATAATCTCGACTGGTTTCGGAAATACCCTTCCCTACTCATTAATTTTTCAGGTTTGCCAATCACATCATTTTAACCAATTATATGTCTTGTGTTCCTCGTCAGTACATATAATCTTTTAATGAGAGTGTATTTATTGTATATTTTTAAAATTTGCATAGGTTTTAAGGATAATATTATACTGCTTTAATTATATGTAAAAGCCATTGGGAAATGAATAAAATACATAAATTAATATTGAACCGTTGTTGGTGCAGGCTGTTGCACCATCCGTTTGGCCTACAAAATGTCCGCACCACTGCATCTCTGTAAAAACACAGGGAAAACATTAGCTGTCTTCTTTATTAGATTCTTACGCGCCAGTTCAGAGTTGGTATTGTTAAGCCGGCCTTAAACCCGGTTTAAGTAAAAGGGTACTAGATTTGTTTTAAAATGAATCAACCGTTTTTGTTGCAGCTATCAAAGTTGATGTATTAATGATGTCATTTTTGGTTGCAGGTCGCTGCACCATCCGCTGGGCCTACCAGCTGTCCATCCTGGCGGCACTGGACGCGCTAACGCTGGCTGCGCTGTCCTTCATCCTGGCCACCAGACACGTGCAGCTGCAGCCCGACTCTTCGCCCTACCTCGCCCACCACAATCACCACCACAACCACGCCAGTACACACATGCATATGCCCTACCAAGGTTTAGACGTGCTAAGAGATCGGTGATGGTTCGCTACGAGTACACGCAATGCCATGCCCCACCGCCCCACCACGGAAGCACTCCTCATCACCACATAGATTTAACCTAAAGATGTTACGCCTAGTAACACAGTGTCTTGAATATCTCATAATATCTTATGAGACATTTTTTATGATATTTGTCAAGAGCCAATTGGACTATGCTATCACTAATTTGAGGAATTTTGTTACTCGTTCTTCGGGGACCTTTAAGCTTTTGTTCACTAAATATACCTTTATATCTTCACTTGTATATTATATTGGGTCTCCTCGGTATTGGCTCGGCTTGTAGATTTAATAGTCAGATACTTTGTGTATGTATTTTATTAGGTTGACTTTACAACAGTTATGTTATGTGAATTTAGTTATGAACACTTTTAACAGCTTAAGAGTTAGAGCCAAGGTTTTAGACAGGAATATATATATAAGATATAATTAGTGTACCATAGCCAAAATGTAAAGGGAATGAGGTAAGAATATAGGAGACATATTGTTTTAAAAGCAAACTTACAAGCACACATTTAGAAAGTTGGCGGATATTGTTAAAATGGCCTTGCATATTCGAGAAGAATAGATTAAGTTTACAATTTATAGGATGTGACAATAAACATATTTATTAAATATAGCAAGCATCTTGTTTTATATTTTAAACATATGTACGATATATAAAATATATGGTAAATACATATGTATGTATTTATATTTTAAGCAATAAATATGGAACATTTTTACAATAGATTTTGGGAATTGCTTTTGGGGATATGTAGTTTTATTAGGATTAGGATAGATTATGTTTAAGATAAACAATAGCTAGGAATTGGAGAAGTAGGTAGAAAGTTTAGGGTCAATGGGTAGGTACATAACAGACATATTGATGTAGCTGGATTCTCTCAAACTTCGTCTATCAGTTCTCTTTACCAATATTTTCCCCGGGCTACCACTGCTTTGAGAAATTGAAACCCTTGTGTTGTTACTATAAAATTAACCACGAGCTTAACAAAAAATTCCTTAGAAACCGAAGCATTTTTCTATTTTTCCTAAATGACACATCATTCTCTTTTAATTTTTTATAAACTTAATCTCAATGAGTACTAAAGGGAAGATAAAGATACTTGACCCCAACAAGAGTTGTAAATGCATCTCACTAAATAAATCACGCTTATATCATTAAATTGAGTCTCCACTTAAAAAAATATAATGCACTCACTGATTTCTTGGTTTATTATTTTTCATTTGATATACCAGACAATATTTCTCGAAAATGGTACCTTGAAAATTTACCAATTATTATATATTGCGTTATTAATAAAGGTATGCATTATTTATTCACACTATATAATACGAGGCATGATCAGAAAGTAAGTGAACTAGATTTTTATATTTTTTTAGAAAAAGTGTATTTGAAAAAAGATTACAGGATATTGTCGATACACTTGTTGACTATTTTTCCACATAATCGCCATCCTGTTCAATGCGTTTGGTGAGCCGTGGTACAAGCTTCCTTATGCCCTCCTCGTGAACTCTCTCGCCAGCTCCTTCTCCCACTTCAGAACCTCTTTCTGCACCTGCTCGTCAGTTGAAAATTTAACTCCACGCATGCGTACCTTCAGGGAGGTGAAGAGATGATAATCTGAAGGCATCGAGTCAGGGGAATACGGGGGGTGGTTCAAAATATACCAACCAAATGAGTCCAAGAGCGCCTTGGCGGTTAAGGCTGTGTGAGGACGGGCGTTGTCTTGCAACAAGCACACTCCTGTCGTCAGTATTCCCCTCCTTGAGGCAGAAATTCGACCAAAATGATACCTTCTTGGTCTCAAAACACTGAGGCCATGATTTTTTTCCCCGAAATTGTGGTTTTGAATTTTTTGGCTGATGGGGAATCAGTGTGATGCCACTGTGGTGACCGTCTTTTTGTCTCAGGCGTGTAATGAGCCACCCACGTTTCATTTCCAGACACAATGGAGCTCAGAAAACCTCACCTTCCAATTCAAGTCACACAAGAAATTTCGGCAGGTGTTTCGCACTTGGCCAGATTTCTTACGGACATCTTTCACGCAACTGGACACTATAGTATTAATTTACATACTACCGTATTCCTGCGATGCTCGCTCTGGTCAGGAGATCCCCCTCTACCACTCAGTGTTGCCAACCCTCAAAAAACAAAAAACCACAGCCCATTATGGTCATAGTACACTTACTTTCTGAACATTCCTCGTTGATAAGTTATCCATTTGAGTATCGACAGGTTATTTATGCTATACAAAATGATATTTATCCATTAAAGTTGAGTTAAACGTGAGTTATTCGCAGTACATAAAAAGTTCTGTCAATTAAATCAGTACAACTTTTCAAATTTAGTCTATCATGGAGTAAATATGTGGATGTGGTTTGTTGTATATCAAATGAATAAATAAATATATGTAGGTACTATTTGAAGGTGTGTAAATTTTAATCAATCTATGTTAATGCTCTCATTTTTCAATCTGCATATACATAGATTGAATTTTTCATACGATTCAGGTATGTATGTATGTTTCATTGCGCACTTTTTTTTAATCAATCATCTGCTTTGATTTCACCGATTTATTGCCAAGCACTCAAAATATCAATATTTTTATAATAGTAAAGTGCAAAATGCTTCTTTAATTTCATTACTTCGCGATATTATTAGTTTGCAGAAATGTAAACCAATCAAAATAAATGAAGCATAACTAATAAATTTCAATCGGAACTTTTGAATTTTATTGTGCTTGGCAGTAAAATGGTTCTATTTTTGTTTGTTGATGTGGAGGAATGAGTCATTTGCATGGAATAAAATAAATAATGCGTGCAAGTGCCTCATTGTAAAAGAAATTTATTTTTTTATTTCTTGAATAGGTCTTAAGGCATGTTCAACATTCTATTTGTCTAACTATAAACCGCATTGTTTGTAGTTGGATTCAATTGTCTTCAAATGAAATCGTTCAACATTATTGTCTTTGTAATCTATCTCTGCATTGTTACGTGCCAACGGCGGCATCCACACTTTTTAACTCCTGGCGGTGGTTACTGGTTACTGTAAAAAAGTGTGAAGTTTCGGTGACGATCTTCTGAGACTGTAATTCAGACGACCGACTTTCTACCATTGTGCAATTAATAGCATTTTTTGTTTAATTTGTATGACTTTGACCGAACAAAGTTGCTAAGTTAATTTTAAAGACCACAAACCATAGGCATTCCGCTGGTCACTTCCCTCGATGTACACGAGCCATGAAAGCTGGCTAGCAGTCCATGGAGGAGTTTTGATATCAACCCTGACGAATGGCAGCGAAGTACAAGTAACAGGAACAAAAGTAGATGATGCAGTAGAAATGAGTTGTACTTGTGGTATAACCATGTACGATCGTATTGCAGATGAAAATATGGATCTGGAAAGAATGTAAGACCGATGTAAGCATAATAAACAAGGTAAGAATAGGGATGCTTAAGATGGTTAGGTTATAATATGAGATAAAAGTGGTTGGAACAAGAAGTCACACATCCTTGAGGATGAATCTTTAGGGTCTGTCCTTAATGCCACTTTATGCCATTTTAGAATGTTCTATATCATTTATTATACTTTATAATAGTGTATATTAGGCTCTTCAGAACAATTAGAATCTTGGTCAATGCCAGAACAAATCGCGGCCTAATACTTCTGTAGTGTGCCAGGGGTAAATTTGTGCTCGGCCCGCCTGACTCTATTTAAGTAATAATTTTTGTAAATTGTACCGTCTTACCAGATAATACGTATATATTTCTCATAAGTAGTTTCCCCAGAATAGCTACTTATATTCAGAAAAATGATTTTTCAACATTGGCGATCAGATACATCAGTGTTCAATGGATACAAATTTTGCGTATCCGATGGGTAATTTCTGTGCACTAAAAGTTAAAAGATATCCCGGCTCTGGTCAGGAATAAATTTGTGGTACTTCTTTTACTCAATCAGTAAAAAAATTGTAATGTCCTGACTAGAGCCGGGACATCGTACCTTTGAAACAACGAGGTTTTATCCGACACAGCGATGTCATGCGATAATGGGCTTTAGAGAGTACCACTTTCAAGTTCAATATTACATAACATTGCCGAGCGCCTGTTTAGAGCCAGAATATTCTGCGCATGCTGCCTATCCTTTCCACCAAGCAATAAGATTATCAAACTTGTCTGCTACATTATATGAATTCTGTGACTGTTACTGTTACATATTAGCATACCCAGAGTTAGTGGTCAACCGATGACTGATTATGACATCTTTGTACTAATAATATTTCTTGTAGAAAAGAAAGTAACTTTATACCCCTTTCTTTGTCTTCGACTTTTGTGCAGTGCAGGAATACATAACGCCACCTACTCAGTAATATTATCTCCTATTCCCATGTAGATTCATTGCAGATAATCTAATAACTTTCTCATGGTTGGCCATTGTTCCACAATAAAGGAATGTCTATCGAAAATGTCTCAGACTTTAGGATTACTTTACCTTGGAGGATAAAAAACTATCATAACAATATAATACTGTCAAAGATTTAAAAAATAAATAATCCTACTAGAAGACCACATTAAAAATTGAATCATGTCTCGAAATGACTTTAGCTGTTCTAGTGGTGACATCTGAAAAGTGAGATTATCTCTTTCTTGTTAGGTTTGAAGCTTTGGTAACATCTTTTATTTTTGTTTTTCAGTTTCAGTGTCGATAAATCGATATTTATTGAAAGAACGTTATACAGTTTCTTACAATACGGCATACGAACGTACGTGATACGGCCTCTATATTATCGCCTAAACGCAACACGTCGTATCCCGTATGTTCGGGTACAAAAACACTATACCCGAAATCCACAAACTATTCGTATGTCAAGTTTGTTCCTGCGTCATCTCGTTTATTATTTCGAGGTCAGCCGAAGCTAACGGATGTGTTTGGGTATTTTCGTCTCTCCTATACATGTTGGTATATTGTAAACACGTATTGTTATTGCGAAATCTAATGAAAAAAAAACAATGTTTTTTTACCTACTTTTTGAATAATAACCCAAAGGACGGGCGGTTAACTTCACATCGGAAACCCTGAGTTTAAAAAAAACAACCCATTCTAATGTGGAAAATGTCAACTTTATTGTTTACAAATTTTGGGCGCAAAATTGGTCCTTCTCCTGGTTGTACACACGTGCCAAAGGGATCAATGATGCTAAATCTTCAAAGCACCTACCATTATAATATCAGTAGAACAAACATTGAATTTCCAAGTAATCTAATTCATGATCTGGGTACCAGGATATAACGGTATCGAAGGCAACGAGCGGGCTGACGAAGCACCGCTTGAGGGCAGCCGAAATGAGACAATCCAAAGTACTCGTAAACGAACCAGACCCCAGATGAACCAGGCAATTACTCAATATGGATAAACTCACTGAAGGAACTGGGGGACACTGCCACCTCAGGAGAGAAATGCAGCTGTTGGGAGTGGAAAACTTTATAAACTTTAATAGGAATGCAATTTTCAATTTCCAAGTTGAAAACTGATTTCTGTATTCACAGTATTAGTGAAAACAAAATACCGTCCATTTGAATTTTGAACTTACTGTAACACATTTACCATAATTTTTTCATCATTGGTTTCAGAAACGTACAATGATATTTTACCATTAATTTACCTATTTTGCTATTCAAAGATATTACTTTTTGCATGTAAACTTATCTGATGTAATTCTTGCAATGGTAATATTTCTTTTTTGAGTAAATTGTATTGAAATTCTATTATGGGCTTTGTATTACTGTTATGCAAAAACTTTAAATATTCCGTGTTCCATGATCAGTTCTCACAAATGATTATGATCTTTTGTCTTTAAACTTAAGAACAGGTGTACCAACTTATCTGTGCAGTCAGGGGCGTTGCTTCTGTAGACATTGTTGATACAGTGGACAAAAAATGCTATATAAATATGTTGATCCAGACGCTTCGGGGTCTGGTACATAGACTGTACAATAGGATGCTGGTTAAGTCGTGATATCCGCTACTTGTCTGTAGCTTCAGTAGTGGCCCTGGTCCAGGTAGCTGCGAGAATACAGTCGTGTTGTAAGTAGGATAGATTCTTTGCAGACTACTTTTGTCCAATTTTTGATATCCAATGGCGGAAAAAGGCAATGGTCCAGGGTGTAGCAAAGTCAAACAATATTCAAGGTAGAGTAGGCAGAAAGCTGTGGGTAAGAGCGCAGAGTCGTGAAAGAGGCTGGTGGGAGATGATACAAAAGTCGGAACAAGAGTCCGAACGAGAGACTGAACAAGAGTGGTTTGGGAAGTAACCTCGAACCTCTATATATACCCAACGTTGAGCCGTTCACAGCTCGGAGCTGGATATCGGGTTCTCTTCGGTTTGCGAATGTTCGCATGTTGTGTCATGCCATTGCGATCTCGTCAATGGATGACACAAATATTTATGAGATGCCTCTCCACGTTCTACCCTCTAACCCAAACTACCTCCTTCCAGCATGTTTATTTAAATATAAATTACATAAAAGTATCAACGGGTCCCCGGCCCAAACATGTTTAGGAGAATCTCTTATTCAATTCTTATCTCTAAACTTAAATTATGTTGTATTACTAATGATGCTAAGAGGAGCCCGGTCTATCTCTCAATATTATTTGATTTCCATATTTTTGGGCGAATTCCCGTAATATTAATCTAAACATGAACAAACATATAATCATAATATTATTAAAAGTGGAAGGCGGTCGCACGATTCGGGGTTGGGGAAACGGGACACGGTAGAGTAGGGGAACGTAAATATTAAAGCCCCTTCTTTCCCCTCTCCCCAACCATTGTACCATCTACACCCGTAGGAGAAATATAGCGCAGCACAGCAGCGTGTACTTACGAGTGTAGGGAAACCAGAAGACGAAGATTCTCGTGGATGAAACATCATCGTTTTCGATTTCGATTTCAACCTCGTCCGATACATATGTACATATGTCATAAAATCGTAGGTACTTTTCAAAGTACAGTGGAAACTCGGATTACAAGCATAATTTGTTATGGAAACATGCCTCGTAATCCAAAGCACTTGTATATCAAAGTAAATTTTCTTTATTTATTTATTGAAAATAATATATGCATATGTATGTACTTTTACTAATTTTTTTTTTTAATATTCTATTAAGTACATACATTTACTCGAATTTATTAATTATTCACTAACGGGATCACTTCTATCTATCGCTGTTGGCTCACTGAAATCTTTTTCTTTTCGTGCAACTTAAATAAGTGTGGTGAACGTATGTCGGTTAAACGGTTGTCTCATCCTTCTTCATACCTCAGTTTCATACTTGTAACATTGCGACTGTGAATTATCTATACTAACCTACCAGCATAAGAGTCTAATTCAGCACTACACAAACTCAGATAATTATTGGAGACAGCACGCCATAGTACTTTTTTTTACCATTACTTCTTTGAGGATGCTGTGTGGAGGGTCTTTTAGAGGATAGGAAGGAGTGAACATGTTGTAGGAGGGAGGAAACACAGGCCGGCAGATCATTCCACAGCCGAGCTGTTGAACACAAGAATGAGTCGTAGAGGCGATCCGTTCTCATGGGACAAATGTCAACTGTGTGCAAATGTTGGACGTGCGTTGGGAGGTTTCCCATTTCCATATTGACAATACTTGAATTTGAGGTATGATATCAATGAAGATGGCGTAAAGTGAGCTGGTCTCATTAGCCCAGTCGGTTGAGCGGTTGTTCCTGTAAGAAAGAAGTCCTGGGTTCGATTCCCAGATACAATTGATACCTTTTTATTTTCTGTAGTTTATTTCGGTTTCGTATTTCATTTAGGATTTCTTAATATTATCTTCTTCAATGATTAAATATTACAAAGAGCTTTATAAGCTTCAATAAATTATTATAAAAATAAATGGATTTTTTTACATAAAATTGTAAATATGTATGATGTAATAATTATTAACTTATATTAAAATAAATAGAGAAAAAAAAGATAATCACTTAAGTTGATGGTGCCAAGTCATTATCTTAATATGTCTGAGTTAAACAATGAGAGTCTTTATGCCTAATTAGTTTGTAATTAAAATGCCAGTTTAGTGAGAAAAAGTAGATTCCTTATCAAAAGGTTGTGGGATAGATTCCCATATCATTTTAAATGGGATTCGGGTCTAGGTGATGTGATTGTCATTGTGGATTTCGAAGTCATCCAAATAATACACTAATTGTTTCACTTATAATGGCGTTTATTCTATGAATCAAATGTAAAATTTCATTAATCGGTAATCGTTATTTCGAATTATGTATTTAAATTAATTAGAAGAAATCTAAGGCCAGCATTGTCTTTATGACAACTTTTAACCATTTTATTACATAACAACAGAATGGTCGATCATCTCAGTAGTGCCCTCATTGAGAAACCACTTTTCAGAATCAAGCTAGAATAGAATCAGGATAGATCACGAAGTCCCGAGATTGAGTCTCAGCTGCTACCGTTACCTTTTTCCTTTCTGTGTCTTTTCGGTTTCATGTTTCATTCTAGAGTTGTTAATGTTATCTTTAATCATTAAAAATACATTACAACAAGGTTTTAAAGGTTCAATAAGTTATTCCGAAAAAATAAAATATTCAATCTTGTTGTTTACATAATATTTGGCCATTATTATGTTTATTTGATTTCGATATTTCTAATGCTTCTAAGTTATTTAAGCACAAACCTATTCCATTTTTATGTAGTACTCGCACTCCTGGGTTTCTGTTAATTTACTTGTATTAAAATAAGTAATTCAATACGACCTGTCAAACTAAAACATAGATGCATATTTTTATTTGTTACTATAAAATAAAGCAGTAATAAAACAGACATAACAAATCACTTACTCCAATGTTCACTGAATACACAAGGAAAGTAAAGTGAGTACCATTAAGCAGCCCAAGTAGCATGTATAATTCATATCATGCATGATAAATTCACTAGGCTACGTAGAATTCACTCTGCTGTGAGTTTTTCTACTAAAATCACACAGCGCGTAATTGCTTACAGAGTACTTGACCATCTAGCGGTTAATTGTAATCGCCACGGTGGTAATCTTGGTAATAGATTACGATTACACAATGCTCTCTGTTGTCATTACCGTACTTGCTGTCGCGTAATCATTTCTTGTTAGAAACCATGTCTTTGTGGATTTTGATTCGGTGATTAAGTCTTAGTATGTTGCAAATTTGGTATTTATGTAATTATGAAAAATAATGGCACTATGAAGATTTGATCTGTTTGATGTTTCTTCATTTTGATGAGATTTGCTGTAGTCGTTGATTATAATTTTATCAGTCAAATTCTTTGATGGAAACATGATGCAAGATTTTTTTCTTGTGGCGCCATCTCCCAGTGGAGGTCGATAACAACCAGAGGCGGCCCATGGCTGAAATTGGCTACATTATATTTCACTTTGAAAAATGTACCTACTTAATATTATGTAATACAGGTATATCAAATTCATTTGTAGAAAAATCCATTCGTCGCTCGTTCATTGGGGAAAATGCTCTAATGAGACAAATATAAAATTCTGGTATATAGAAGAGATAATACTATTTCGATGCTCATAATTGACATTAGAAATATTGTACACTAAGTTACATTTGTAAAATAATTGTAAAAAATATGTTGTCTCATCAACTTTCGCAAAATCATCTCAAGAGTAAAGGACACGCAATTCGTCTTTTAATTCGCTCCAAAACTCGCTGAGACCGTTAAAATAGTGCTCCAAGTAGTGTTAACATTTGAATGTTGTAGAACTAACATTGTAAACTAGGTTTCTTAAAGTAATCCATTCCAAACGCTGTGAATACGCATGTTTGAAGTGGTATAAAATACACTTACCGTCAAGGCACTCCACGCAGATGCCAGCAATGCACGAGCTGAGTTATATATCTTCACTGCTCTAACACATGATTTGCAATTAATCTGTCTCACTCATCTCACCGTTTCGGCCAACCGAACTGTCCTCGTAGTATGGGAAACATAAACGTTTTGTGCACATCAAAATATGCAAATTTGGCTCGTTTGCGCATACGCAGGAATCTAGTACTACAGGATAGCTCAAATCATCTTACGGGAATTGTGATTTGAGCGTGCTTTCATATATCTGGCTGGGGCATCGATATTGTTGGAAGTTATGTGAAGCAGTGCAATGCACATATGCACATACTAAGGAACCCCCTCTGTTAAAAACCACTTTAAGAGTATGACAACCTTCTGCGCCACTTGTAAAATATTACTTTACCATAATCATATGCCTAGTCTGCCTTCAGTTTCTTGTGCCCAAGGATGCGGTCTTTTTCTCGACATGGTTCAGCCATCTGTGTATTTACGTTTTACCCATCATTGTGCAGGCTTATTATAAAGAGGCCTCTTTGGTAGTCACTATCTTCCATCCTTGTTACATGTCCTGCCCAGCAGAGCCGTCCCAGTTTTATGAATCTTGTTATTTACCGCTCTTGGTAATTTATGGCTTTCCCTTTTCTTCTCGATCCCATCGACTACCACGAATCTTATGATTTTCCTCTCAAAAATATGAAACGTTTTGTCGCTCTTCTTCATTTGATCCAGATCTTTCAATCAAATTAAAATAACATTATTTTTACTATGTTGAAAATATTACCTACCTGCAGGCAACCTTGAAGTTTTCTTTATTGAGGATATTGTCCAGGGGTACTTTTTAAGGAGAGGGTGGATTGAAGGAGGCTTGTTATAAATTGAATAATAACAAAGGCTTATTTTGTTTTTAAATTTTTCCTCTCACTTCATTGTCAGTTTACTGCAATCAAAAGATTAACCTTCTCCATCTTCCAGGTGAAGTCAACAACGCCTACGTGACAGATGCTGGCTCCATGACGGGTTCACGCAAGTCCATGACGCTGCAGCCGGTCTTGCTAATGCAGCCGCACCACCAGATGCAGCACCACCAGATGCAGCACCCCCAGATGGACGCAGACCAGTACTCGCAGTTCTCCAACCGGACGGGGAGGTCCAAACATTCCAACAGGGGGGACTACTCCAGCAGTATGCACAACTTTCAGCTGTGAATAAACACAATAGGTGTATTTTTTATTTGTGTTTAAATAAGTGTCTGAAATTGTTGGTGTACATGGGAAACTGAGATCTTTCTAAGACTAAGATTTGATTGACGATCAGCGCTATTTTTAATTTTTTAACTTTGAATGTCTCCCTTTAAATGCCGACTTGACGCATTTCAGCTTTTCATCTATTTAACCATATAGCATAATGGTCATACTGTTTGTTATGCTTGATGGATGACCACAATTTAATCAAAAGTTAAAACGGGTCACAAATTGGTATTTTACATTATCTTAATTCATATTTAAATAAACTCACCTACTTAAAACATATTGTGATAGCAGGTGATCTCAATATAAATTTTCTACCTAACAGCCACCTCCAAAATCCTGATTATCAAATGATGCTGTTGTAACATGGTACCATCAGTACCATCAATACCCCTACCGGGATCACTAGAGACAGAGTCATTCATAGACCACATAATTTGAATCCACCACTACGGACCACTATAATACTACTATATTAGCCTTGATTTCACCAACTCGTAACTTGATTGTACAACATCCTTCCTAACTAAGGATGCCTATGATAACTGATTAGTGTGCTTGGAACAATTGTGGGAGCACCCAGAGAGTATATCTACAACAAATACGATGCTTGACTTTACTTTATAGCCCTAAAATATTAATTTTTATTCTTCTGTTAATCCCCAAAACACAAGAAAATATTTTACCATTGACACGAAGACGGTTTGCATAGATAGTTCCAGTAATAGGCCTTCCACACTACTGGTTTCCCACATACGAATAATTGACCTCTGCATTTGCAGTGTTGAAGAATCGTGCCCACACATGGCAGGAACACTGTTATTGCAATGTCGACCTTGCATATTCATTTTGTCTTCGGATAGTACCTCTCTGCACTAGGTTATTTAAAGACAGAAATAAAAATGTCACTATCGAGTATGGTATTGTTTCCATCAGTGATGCACAGCCCGCGGCTCGCGAGCCAATTTATTTGACCTCCTGGTCCCACAATGTGACTTCCCATGTATTCAATCCTTATATCCATATTGGCATTATGGATGAATCATTCGTTTTTCATCTTCCTGACATTTTCTTCAACCATAGGTGCTTTACACACCCAAGGCTAAAGTTAACCAAATTTGAATTAAATAATGCCATGAAAATTATCCCTTTGCCCATATACACCATGAGTTTCATGACACTTTAAGGTTTCGTTTATCGATTGTGACATTGTGTCGTATAAATAAATAGTTATTAAACCATTCTCGGCGCAACATTTTGGCATTATTTAGAACATTTGTAAATAATATGTAGTTTACACTTTGTTGACATTATCGTTTGACTTGAATTAAGTTCAAGTTTTTTCTTACTAAACTACAGATAACACACATTCTCTATCGGCGCTTTGTCAAGAATATTTTTTTTGTCAAACAGTTTCAAAAGTTTATTTATTCGAGTCCAAAAAGTAAATGACATATGATACATTTTTTCATCTTTTATTTTAATTCGATTTTCTTAACTGTATAAAATAAATATATACTTGGAAAATTTAAAAAAATGAATGTCCCGTATGATTTTCACATTTTGTTGAAAACTAGTGATTTTATACAAAGAACACCTTTTTTTTACAAAATCGTGATCATTTCTAGAGATTTACTAAAGTAATAGTTTTTTTTTGTCATTCATAAGCAGAGTATAATTATTTATTATACTATAATTTAGATTTATTATATCAAGATGTCCTTTCAAAACTTAACCAAACGAAAACTTTGCTTAAATTGTATTATAAATAAAAAATTTAAATTTATTATGTAGTTATGTAAAGTTTGTAAAATAGATAAGTTATTTTATTTTCGATGGATTTAACTTTAAATTGACTGCTAAATTGTATTATTATATTGTTAATTAATAATACATAATAATCTTGAATTTCATGGCAAAAATCGCCGATTGTTTTCTTGTGAAACCAGTCAGCGTTTGGAAATGGTTGAAAATGATTGTATATACTTACATAAAATAGATTTAAAAAATAATATTGCACAGTGTTCTTATTAGTTATACAATTTATTTGAAATATGTAAATCTTAAAAATTTATCACTATTCCTCTTTAGTGTCCGTCATCAAGCACAATAATACGGATTGTGAATTTGAAACTTTTAAAATAATAGTACCCTCTAAAAAGTTCAAAAATATAAATAATATTATAAAATAATATTCCAATGTTCAGATTTAATATAATATAGGATGTAGCCAATTTGCCATGTAAAATGCTACCATATTATATGGATTGGTGTAATCGTGTAATAAAGTAGGTATGCATTTTAAAATTTATTTGTTTTTATTTCCATACCTATCCCTTTCGTCCCCACACTAACTGATTTTTTTTCTTCGATTTATTTGTATGTATTTTTGTAAATGTGCATAGAATTAAGTGTCCAGACCGCTGTATTAAATTTATTATTAAAAAAATCTACATGATGGGCCATCAGCTGGCCGATGCGATGGCTTGACGATGGCCGGCGATATTTGCCACTACACGATGGCAAGGTTCAGTTCTACTTTCAACGTGTTTCCGGATGGACGTGCTATTGTGGCGATATGTATGGTTAAAAAACGACATGATTAGTCTTTATTAGTATATTAGGCAGTGACATTACAAACAAATGATATGTAAATGTAATTTTCTGATATTAGATGCTACCTATTATGATAAAACTAATTTGGGATATTCAGAATATGGATTTTTTTTATAATTTGTTTTTATTGTTTTGTTTTTCCTCTCTTCCAATAACTCTAATCCAATAAAAATAGGAAATAAATGGAGAGATATTTATTTATGTATTTAAATTTAAATACAATATTTGGAGAGCCACAATTTAGAAAAATCCTGTTTAGGATTTATTTTTATATTTGGCATTTCATATACATTCATCGAAGGACTAATTCGATGAATTTTATAGCTTCATCACATGTCCAAATAAGCGCAATTACTTTGAAAAATGTTTCGAAGCTACGTAAATACTACTAACTGGGACGTCATCTCCAGAGCATGTTCAAGCTGACACTGAGCAGTTTGCCACGTGTAGGGGGCACCAGCATCGCCGGCCCGCTATCCTTTAATGTGCAAACGAAAAACCGACAATAAGGCCATCCCATGCCATCGCACTGCGCCATAAGCCATCCGACGCCACTACGGCCTCTAGTAGTGGGTCTATTAGATTACAAGGTACGCTCATACAGGGGGTAGAGCGATGATTGGTTAGAAAGTCGTGATGTAGCTAGGGTTCCAGTTTTGCCGGGAGATTTGAATTCACTGCAATGCAAGCGGTGTCAAGTGACTCTAAATTGTCAATTTTTCAGATTGCAAGTCTCATTTAGTAAACTATCGTGGCCAGGATATGACAAGGTAAGTGTTGAGAATAATTTTATTCATACAAGGGGTTACACAGAGTGGCAGATTCTCTCAGTATTGTCTTGGTGAAAGAAACCATTCAGAATCGAAATTTTGCCTGAACTGGCTTTAGCCGTGTTCGGTGGCCAGATTTGAAAATCCAGGTACTTCTCCACCTTCCTCTAACTCATCCCCTTCCCCTCCGGGTCCCTATACGGTTAAGCCTCACAAGATATCTCAATTGGGGATGCCATAGTCTCACTGGCTCTGATTAGCAAGGAGCAGATGGGATTCTTGTGTGGTATTCACACAAAAAGGAAGTGGGAGGGGAAGAGGAAAGGGAGGAAGTATCTGGCTATTCAGATTCGCTCACAACGCACGGCTAAAAGCCATTTCAAGCAATGTCTCATTTCTGAATAGTGGTCTTTTACCAAGGCGACACTGAGAGTATCTACCAATCTGAAACATGTCTTTAACATACAAAATATTATTTGAAAATGAATTATTTGTGAAATAACACAAATTAATCAAATAAAATTTCCTTACATACCCCGGTATTTGAACCCGCGTACTCTGGATTCGTATAATCATTCATTTTATCTCGTGAATTGTCAATATGAAATTTAACACCATTTTTGAACAACAAAATAGCCAAAGTTATTTTTATCACAGAAAACGTACATGGAATAATACAATATTTAATCACTGTAGAAAATAATATTAACATAACCCAAATGAAATATGAAAACGGAAAAAATGACAGAAAATAAAAAGATTTTAGTTGCATCTGGGTGCTTTAAAAGTGATTAAATATTAAAATGAGGTTTTTAAATCTCAATAAAAATAATTAATAATTAAAAATTGAATACAACATTTATTTGTTTAATACATTTGTGGAAGAAGAAGCCGAGGAAGACATGGCACGATCAAGTGAATCAAATACTTGAGTCGGGCCATGTCAGAAGTCGGAATAATAGAAGAGAATGTATGAGACGATGTATGAATGTGAATGAAGCAAGAAGTGTATGCCAAGATCGAGTTGTTTGGCGGCTTTCTGCCTACCCCTGCGGCGAAACGGTGTGATGGTTAGTTAGTTAGTTTGTTTTAATAGATTTGATAAAAAAACATAATCATAGAGAAACAAGACAAATGTTAACATGCATAAAGATACAAGTCATTATGTACCTACTTAGATGTCAGAGAAATGTATAAAGGAAATGAACTGTATGGATCATAGGTTCTCAACGTAAAATACACTTGGAAAGACAAAGATGTGATCTATTTTCAAGTCATGAAAAAGAAGTACGAAATTCAGCCAACTATATCAAACCTTTTTTCATCAGCTTCTAAGCAGGACGATAACGGACTTCGAGCTTCGTACAATATCTCATTGTTGATTGCTAAAACAGGCAAACCATTTACTATTGGGGAAGATCTAAAAGAAGTGATAACCACTGTGCTCCATAAACCAGCTGCAGATATTATCCGAAAAATTCCTTTGAGCAATAGTTCTTTGCAAAGACGAATTGATGAGATGGCTGAAAACATTGAAGAATCATTGTGCAATCATCTGCAGACTTGTCAATTTTAAATTCAGCTCGATGAGTCCACTTTACCAACCAATGAAGCATTGTTATTGTCATACTTTAGGTTCATCAAAGATGAGAAAATATGTCAAGATCTATTGTTCGCTACAAATTTGGAAACAGATATAAAAAGACAAACCATATTTAATACAATGAAAAAGTTTTGTGACGAAAGGGAAATTCCTTTTAATAATATTTTGTCAGTTGCTACGGATGGCGGCGCACCGGCTATGACAGGGGGTCGCAATGTCACAAATCCCAAATGATGAAGATTTCAACCGATTGCTGCTTCACACAGAGGTGCGCTGGCTGTCAAATGGTGCTTGTATGACTCGATTTTACAATCTATTTGGGCCTGTGGTAGAGTTCCTAGGAAACAAAGACACAAAATTGCGCAACAATCTCATCTCATCCAAGAACGATACGGCATACTTGACAGACCTGTATAAATTGTTTAATGATGTTAATCTCCAACTTCAAGGCGACCACTTAAACTTGATTGAGACAAATAATAGCGTTGCTGCTTTTATATCCAAACTGCTATTATGCAAAAGAAATATCAGCAGACGGTAATTCAATACCTTCCCAAATTTATCAGCAGTCATTCAAGAACGACGACTTGCTTGTTTACTGTCAACACTCGGAAAACCCCCACAGTGATTTCAAGGAACAATTCCAGGATATTTTAAACATACCAGACTGGGTTTTGGATCCTTTTTCAAATGTCAACACAGCAGGATCATTCCAGTTAGAAGAAGAACTAATGTAACAGACGGCAAATGAGGAAATATAAATTAAATTTAAGAATGGCTACAAAGAATTTTGGCTGCAGAAGCCGATTTTGCAACTCTACACAAGATTATGGTCGATTATTCAACGATTTCTGACAGTATTTTTATCGTCCTACGTATTTAGCTGAACGTGGATTTAGTGCCGTAGCAACTTTGGTAACTAAAAAGAAAAATCGGCTCCATGTTGTTTTTAAATAAAATCGAGCCAGATATTAAAACTCCTTAAAATGCATCAAATTTAACTTTCTCATTAGATAAGTTATACATTCTTTTCAATGTTAATAAAAATACTTCTCAATATAATTAAGTATGCTTTTAATTGTTCTCATTGAAACATTATTTTTACTCAGAAATAGGATAGGAGTCATATCCTATCTTACGACTATCTAATATTACAGTGTAATTTCACTTTTAAATATAATCTCGACAATAGCTGTTTCAGATTCGCGACAGATGGTAAGTAAAAAAGAATGGGGATGGGGGCTCTAGAAAAACAAACATTCTCGAGTGGTGGGCTAAATAAGGTTGAGAACCTATGGTATAGATATACAAAAAAAAAACATTTAGAGATGTAAATGTGATATAGGCGGTTGCCCCAATCTGCGTCACGAGCTTACGAGTGGCCCGATGAGTTTTTCCCGAAAAATGCCTGTATGAGCAAACCTTATAATTGATAAGACGCTAATTAATGCAGTGGGTTATAATTCTAGGAATAACGCAAAAAGGTTAGGAACTGAAAAGCAATTTAGGTATTTACAACAAGTCATTTATTTTGATAATCGTGGGGTTAGTCTTAAACTAAAGTTAATCTTTATTAGACACAAAATTTCAATAACACTAGATGGGCAAGTACTTAAATCCACTTGAAAAGTCTTTGTACTTAAAATTAACTATTTACTTTGTTTAAATCTACGTAAAAGTTTGTATTCTTAAAGCTAGAGATTCACTTGGCTTAATTATACGGGAAGGTTGATTCTTAAAATTAGAGATTCACTTGGCTTAATAATACGAGAAAGTTGATTCTTAAAGTTAGAGATTCACTTGGCTTAATTATACAGGAAAGCTTTAGTCATCCTACGTAAAAGTCTTTACGAGAGTATTCACAGGGTGACAGGGTGGGAGAATTATATGGTATGAGAGTTCATAGGCACTTCCCTTTACTGATGGCTATACAGGGTCCAGAGAGCGGCTGGATATGCAGAGTTCTCGAGTTCTCACTAGGTATCCAAGTACCTCCGGATCGGGAGTAGGTACAAACGCGCCGATAATCAGAGGCCTGGGCGGTCTCCGGGGTTTGAACTCCGAAGGGCGAAGATCAGTAACTTCCTGGGCAGAAGTGGGGGGTCGACTCGCGGTGCAGAGCCTGGGCGACTTCTACAGTAGATCGCCGAAGGGCGAAGATCAGACTTCCTTTTGGGACGGAAGCGTAAAACTCACTCGCGGTGCAGAGCCTGGGCGACTTCTGCAAGTAGATCTCCGAAAGGCGGAGATCGTACTTTCTTCTGGGACGGAAGCGTAATACTCACTGTCGTCAGAGGACCTGGGCGAAAATAAGTATCTTCCTGGGCGGAAGCTTCAAGCCAACTGTTAGAGAACCCTGTTTCCTGTGGCCATCTGTAGGGAACTTTTTATGACCCGTATTGTCTGGCGGCCGCTCATTTATTACACCCTTATTTCCTTTTAGGTTTTATTGCTGTCCTTTTGTAAAATAATGCCGACCTTCTATCTGGGTCCTTTATTATGTAGTACTTTACAATGGTTTCCGGCTTGAACAACAATATACGCGGCTAGCCTTTGTGCAATTTTTGTATGGCCGGTCTAGTCTGGGAATTATTATTACTTGAAATGCACATTTTAGAAACTAAGTATGTCTGTGAATTTGGTTATTACTTATAGGTATTACAAAGGATATATCATAATGTAATAACCACGAGGTTGGAGAAATTACCATAGTCTATGGTTTATATGAGTACCTATCATAATAAGCTATTTTTACACTGGCAATACTAAGAACTCTATTCTCTCTATGACACCACAACTGTCAAACAAAAAATGGCGAACCGGACGGTGAAGGACGCGAAGTCCGTCCGCGGAACAAATCCTCAATATCTTATAGAAAAGATCATCAGATCTAGAATTTATGACTGCAAGTTTTGGAAGGAACAATGCTTCGCTCTGACTTCGGAACTTCTGGTGGACAAGGCCATGGAATTGCGCTTCATCGGCGGTGTACACGGCGGTCACATTCACCCCACGCCGTTCCTGTGCCTTATTTTGAAAATGCTACAAATACAACCCGAGAAAGAGATCGTGGTGGAATTTATTAAAAACGAAGAGTTTAAATATGTCCGTGCCTTGGGTGCATTCTACATGCGTCTAACTGGAAGCTCGACAGATTGCTACAAGTATTTGGAACCGCTTTACAATGACAACAGAAAACTCCGTCGTCAAAAGAGAGATGCCAACTTCGAGCTGCTTCATATGGATGAGTTTATTGATGAATTAGTGAGAGAAGAACGTCTCTGTGATATAATATTGCCGAGGATACAAAAGCGACATGTTTTGGAAGAAAATAATGAATTGGAAGCGAAGGTTTCAGCTTTAGAAGATGATATGGAGGACGTTCAGTCCGAAGATGAAAAGGATATCACAGAGAGAAAGGAGAACCACAAACCCGCCAAGACGGAGGAGAAGATGAACAGAACGAGGGATAAAGACCGAGACAGAAGGCACAGGTATGATTGTGATTCAGCTTGCAATATTTGTATTTGATTTGGTAGCTGTTTACAAATTCACCACATCATGTAGGCATTTTTCCAACAAAAATTTTAATTAAATATACATATCGGCACGTATTTCTCAATACGCACAAAATTAATGAAAAAACACTTTTTATCAGTTTAATTACAACGAGGAACAACTATTTCAGTCACTGGAGAAGCAAAATCACGCATTTTAATTCAGTTAAAGCTTGGTATAGTTTCAAGTTTTTGTATGGCTTTTAGGTTAGTTTTTTTTTAATATTTATTTACGAAACTAAAAAATGCTCTTAGTTTGGTTTTTTTTTTAAATAATAAAAAAGCTAACAACAAAAATACGTGGTTAAGTGCGCATTTATTAAAATTTGTTAGGTTATTACATTGGGTTACGATAAATTCTTATTTTGTGTGTGATGCTATTTTAGGACACTTCCTTTTTAGTAATTCCTCTTGTGTAATAAAGTGGCACTTAAATACGCACATAATTTCCAGTGGTTTTTCATATTTTTCTTTGTAAAACAGGATGTGGCGGGCTTGTAAAGTTTTACCTTTCATTTAACACTCAGCACCCAAAAATATGCACTTTGCAGATTGCTAACCCGAGCAATACCACAAATGATTTATCCATAAATTCTATACGGGTTGTTAGGAAGATGTGTAAGGTTTCGAAAGACAATAATCTCCAAACTATAATCTTTTAAATTCTGTATGTAATATATACTAGAATTTTAGGTAAAACGTTCAAAATTGTTTTCAGACTGCACCTATTTTCAGATATTTTGGGACATATTTCATAGAATTTAAGGATTAAAGTTCGATAATTTTTTTCTTTTGAAACTTTATACATCTTCCTAAGTACCTGTATAGAGTTTACAGATAAATCATTTGTGGTTTTGCTCGAGTTAGCACCTGCGAAGTGTCCTTAATGTAGTTATGAACATAATTATTTATTGGTATACTCTATGATTAAACAAGTTTGGATGACACTGGTTAGATTTAAAAAACCTTCCTTTGTATTTATTATCAATGGCTTAGTTAGTTTTTCAGTTTGATGAACTTCACGAAACAGAGATTTTGATACATAGTTAAACATGCTAGAAAATCTAATTGAAGCCGGGCCGATGTATCATCCCCAACTGCATCCTTTCATTTTTGAATTGTGTTGTTCAACGGGACAAACCCGAAAGTACCTCTGTCTCTGAAAGTCTTCCGAATTACATCGCTCATTTCTGCCATTATGTATTCAATTGAATTTATTCATCTTTTTCATTTCCAGATCCCGAGAAAAGGAACGAGATAGACGCTCGGACCGAAAAGAAGAAAAAGACCGAAAGAGAGAACGCTCGCGGAGTAGAGACAGGCTGAGGGAGAAGGAGAGAGATAGGCGCCACAACAGGGGGGACAGAGACAGAGAGAGGTATCACAGGCCGCCCGTGGATACCAGAGGAGATAGGTACGAAGGCGACCAAAGACGAAGAGAGCGAGATAGAAGATATTAAATACTGTCTATGTATGTATATTTTAATTACCAAAATAAAATGTTGTTTTTAATAATAAAATTGTTATTGTCATCATTTCTTCTATTTCCTCCCGGAACAATGCTCTCGATATGGACTGGAGTTTAACATTTCATCAAGTGAAGTTTCTTCTGAACACTCTTATCAGGGCAATCTGCGCCCAGCACTCTGCAGTATATGTAGATTTATGCCGATTTTTAAACAATTATAACCATGTACATTCAGAGTTCAGGTTATGCCTCACATTCGAGTTTATTATTTGTAAACTAGTAATAATATCCACAGAAATAACATCGTAACTCAATTTTCTAACCTTTAATTTTTATTTATAATTTTGATCTGCGAATTTTATTTTGTTTTTTTTTTAATTTTATGTATTTATTTAACACCTAATACAGTCGTTCTCAAACTTTTTCGATTCGCGGTGCTCTTCCCAAATCCAATTTTTTTCCATTTTAAAATCACGTGAAAGAAATGTGGACGGCAGTGATTTCGTGTCAATAAAATTGTTCATATATTATATAATTGAATAAGTTTAAAATACAGTTAAATTAATGCGTATCTGTGGAATGTTATGCAATAGTTTGATTATTCTCTTTGCCACTTCTGTTTTTACAACGTTAAATTGCATAGGAAACTAAAATCATTGATTTATTTCTTAAAAGCTTCAAATGTTACTCGCTGCCGGTCAATACATGAATAATGTGGCATCATATATTCGAGAAATGAGTGAACCCACCTGTTGCCTAATTTAGGACGTCACGTGGTTTGCCTCCAGCTGTCATAATGGTAGGCAAATTTGGCTAGACAACATGTCTATTAATTCTGACGTCAGTGTGAGATTTCGATAAACCACCCCCATTCCCACCCTTTAAAGCCTAATTTTGTTACTTAATGAAATTTTGCACACTCGGCATTCACAACAAAAGGAAAACTACTGGGTAGGGGTAACACATCAAAACTTTACTCCAAACCATTCATAAGTCCGGGTACTTCAGTTAGTTATCGATAAGTTTTGGTTTTTAATCGATATTTTTTTATTATTACATTTAATTTACAAAATTGATAAGATTAAATATACATATTTATACTTCATGCACATTTACAGATATAATACATTATTATAATACAATAAACAATTTTTTTATCATTAGACTAAAGTTTTTAAAGTTACCAACACAGGAGGACTCGAAGGCCTCTGTCATCTTTAGGGATGCTGTGTGGAGGGATATTACAATCAACAATTTCATTTTACTTATGTACACACTGTGCTTGTAAATTATATGAAAATAAAATAATAACCCTTATTTAGGCACACCAAAAATATTACATAAAATATTGCTTATTCTTCCAAAGCTACCTACTTGAATCATTGATTACTATCCAGCAATGATTCACTGCTTCACACACTTTTATTTGAATTACTAAGCACTCACGATAGAGAACTTTTGATAGGACAGGGGCACTGGAAGAAGATGAAAACTAAACAAAAGCAAAGTTGTTTTAACAAATTTCTTTCAAGGGAAAAATAATGAAATAGAGAAAATAAAACATATAAAAATTACGTTTTCATTGTATTAACAAAACAAAAAAACATAGGCGATGAAGCAATGGCATAAAGATAAGGAACTCCAGTCCATATTTTATGTATTCACTTTTGTTTTACTAGTTAAAATAATTTTCAAAGTTTTAAAAATCTGGCAGGGCACGTGTGATGTCATACACAGACAGTTTTTTTTTGTTTGACAACAAGGCCGCTCCCTCATGGGTCAGCATGAAATTAACGCCATAAAAAATATTTGATTATTAATTAAATTTAAAGAATAACAATTATTCTGAATTTGAAAATCATATTTTAGAAACAATCATTATTTTGATATAAATAAATAAAATGTTACATACAAATACAACCGGTTCACAATTAGACAAATTTGAAGTTTTAAAAATCAGAAAAAGCGTTAATAGTGAATTAAATTTAATTAATAATCAAATATTTTTTTAAATACCTATCTCTTGAAATTATTTTCATATTAATATTATTAATAAAAATATATTTTTTTTAATTTCTAATATAAATTTGTTATTCAATGTTTTATAATAATTTTTGATTACTTACTTACGTTCATCATTTGTCTATACTTGACATTATTATTTTTTAGTATGCTATATATTCCTGATGAAGAAAGGTTCGCTTTAGAAACATGTTGATATATGTATTTATTAATAAAGTGGTGATTACAAAGTAATTTTTAATTCATTTATACATAATATTTTTCACTGGAGTTCCTTATTGTAAATGCATTCTTAGAAATAAAGTTTTATTGTTACATTTCTTGACTAAACCTGCATTTCTTTTATATATTATATTGGATAATAGGCAAGAATTGTAATTAACTGATAGTCTCAACATGCCCTAATCTACAAAATGATTAACTTGTATTTTGAATAAGATCACAGATCAACTACTCTTAAACTACATTGTAACTGAGAATATCACCAAATTCAATTGCGAGTGTTAAAATGAGTTAAATTTTCGACATGTGCGTAAAATCGGATATTATTTCCACCATGAAAAATATTAAAAATATGAATACAGGAATATATGGAGAAGAAGAGACATTTGTAGATTTTTCAGATCAAGATCAGAATAATGACAAAAAATGAGGTTTCATGGTTTTTCAAAGTAAGAAAGTTCTACAGTTTATTCATATTAAGTGACTCGAAAATTGATTAGGCAATTATTAATTAAATTTTTTCGTACATTTTTCATTTCCTCAGTTTTACAAATTTTTTTATCGTTCCCTTGAAAAATGTAAAAATGAAGTTTTACTGTATTTGAAAGTGTGCCGTCCCTTTTCTTACAATGAATATTCTTGAAAATGAATAAATTCAGAATTGTATTTAGCTTTTCAATTTTGTTTAATAGTAGAAGCATTGAAATTTTAAATTTTAATATTTTAATAAACAGCTGTACTGTAAGCACTGATGGGAAAAAGAATTCTTTCGCCTCACAGATCGGCACACTTAACTTTGTAATTGACAGCAGTCAGTGGTGTCGCCACAGTACTGCTTGACACATTTATCTCCGCAGTCGACTCAAAGAGGAACTAACAAGTTGTAATTTAAACTGACCGGTTAGTGGCCTGGGTGGGAACCCAAAGCAGATTTGGCCTGCTTGGCTACCACCCAGTCAATTGAAGAAATAGTCTGTTAATGTGGGTCTCCTGCGAATGTTATTTGAAAACATTGGGGCGTTACCGTATACATTTGTGTATGTATACACAATGTTTTTGCTTTCCGTCACCGATGGAGAACATTCCCCTCGTGGGTGAAGGGTTTGTTTTATTTTTAAATAACCACCGCACGGTTCGTGTCTATCTGTGAGTCAGATACTTTGTCAGTCACAGCATAAATAGGACAGGTTTTTTGCTCATATACCCACAATATTATATTGCATAATTATGTATCGCTATCTACTTTACACAAAGTGATTTTGTATAAATATTTAGATTAACAAATTGATTTTGGCAAACTCACAACAGCCATAAATAATTATTTAACAACTGCTAACTGCTTAGGGTACTATTGTAAAAAAGCTTTGATCAATAAATTGTATTATTTACTAGAGGTTTAAAACATACTTCATAATGTTTATAAATGAAATTAACCATTGGAACGCCGACCTTCATGGTCTAATACTTTGATAGTGTGCCGAGGGTGAATGGTGCAGTCTATTTTCGTAATAACTTACTTGTTTTTTGCAAATTAATATTTCTGTAAATTGTGCCTTCTTACCAGATAATGCCGTTATATATTTACAACAAAAAAAAATTGTACACATCTATCATAAATAGTTTACCCAGAATAGCTACGTATATTCATAGAAATTATTTTTTGACATTGCCGATCAGACACGCCGGCGTTCAACGGATACAAATTTTGCATATCCGATGGGTAACTTCGGCGCACCAAAAGTTAAAGAATAATAATTTGGAAGCAGAATGTATTATTTATCTATTTCAATACCAATAGTATAACATTTGAACACAATCTTTTATTAATAACATTTATAAATTCATCTAATTAAACAAAACAAAGAATGAGCTCAACGATTATTAGTTATTACAGTAATTTATTAACTATAAATGGAGGTTATATTAAAAGACAATACTCTTACATGTCAATTATTTAGTCGTGACACTTTACAGTTGCAGGTGATACTTTTGCTAGCTAACACGATTTTAAACATATTATTTTCCTATAGTTTATTTAGAAAATATATATTCTAAAGCATGACATAAAACAACTCTGAAACTCTCACACACAGTGGTGTATATGACATACAATACATTGGTAATGTGTCATCAGCAAAAAATAGCCAGCAGTAATTAAAAAAATATATATTCTGGACACGTTTAAAGAATCGAAACAATGAATCAACATCACAACACCAAAGACCAGAAGGCGTAATTGGAGCAGACCGCTTTGGATGGCGCATTGCTAAGGCGCCATATTTATATGCGATATCTATTTTATGATCTATGGTGAGAATTGAACGTGAACTCGTAAATCGGTACGAAAGACATTTTGTTGATATAAATTTTTTTATGGCGTGAAAGATAAGCCGTAAAAATGAGTATTGTCTTATAACATAACTTCAATATTTATCACAATAGGAATATTATTATGTCTCTTCACCGCTGGAGCCACGGCTCACCGAGTGCTTGATGAGGTTGCCAAGAGATGGCACCCCGAACCTCGAGTGCTAGAATGTGGGTGCGTTCATGATGAAGATACGGTCTTCTTCCTTCTTGATCCAGCGAAGGAGTTTGTCCACAGCTGCGATGGCCAGGTTCTTCTCTATCAGGGGGTCGAACGTCACGTAGAGCTCGAAGCCTGCCGTAACCTGGAATGATAAATATTATATTTTACTAGGAGTTATTACCCACCTCGCCCGGGTATCAAAACTATTTTTTTCTTATTGAGCAATTGAGTATAATGTGGAACAAACAACATGGAATTTTATCTTATTGTTTGACAGTCAGATTGATATTTTAAGGCTACATAGCTCATGATGAAAAGGATGTGGTGAGCTGAAAATAGTTGTATTAACCTAGAAATTCCAAATGGAATGATTTCATGATGCCATAGCTCAGTGTTTGAGAGTTTTCGCTACTTTAGACACCACACAAACAGATATTCTGCTTTACAGATAATATTAAAAGACAATATTATGCTAGACATTAATTATTATGAATATTTTTTGTACAAGTTAATGGTAGAAGAGGTCGGGGATGCCTGAGGAAGAAATGGCACGATCAAGTGAATCCAATGCCTGACTCAGGTCATGTCAAGAGTCGGAATAACAGAAAAGTATGTATGAAACGTTATATGAATGTGAATGAAGCAAGGAGTGTATGCCGAGACAGAGTTGTGTGGCGGTCTATCCTCTCTGCTTACCCCTGCTTAGAAACGGCGTGATGCTACACTTCTTGACAGTAAGTTTTTTTTAAATATTTCCATAATCTATTAGACAGTAGTTAATGAAATTGGCATTGTATAATACTGCAGATTTCCCTATCACTGGATTTTCTCTATCGGCAATCTTAACTTGATTTTGTAATACCGAGTCTGAAAGATTTTGTGAGGCTTCAAACACAATAAAAAAAAAAAATATATATTTTTTACATTTAGTCCACACAGGAAACCCCGAGGGAAATAATTTCCCTTAAGGCCTATGTCATCTTTGGGGATGCTGTGTGGAGGGTCTTTTGGAGGGTAGGAAGGAATGAACCTGGAGTGTAATTCCCATTCTTTTTAAGGAAGATTCCTTATCTTTTTCCTTAGGCTTAAAAAGTTCTTGCTTAACTGCGGTTCTGGTTTTCTCTGGTTTTAACAAGAGAAAAACTTAATATTAAGTAAGTTACCAATTACATTATTATTTACTTTAAACATTATTAGTTAGTAAACATTATATAGATGTTGATATTTTCGGCACGGTAGTTCACAATCTTCGGCAATTCATGGCAGGCGTGGCATAGAGTCGTTCCGAGTTCAATGAATCTGATTCCGAAGGCGGTGGACTCACTCTGAGTTCGCAAATCTGGATTCACTCGTTCCGAACTCGTACTAAAGGAACGACTAAGGTTTTGTATTGGAGTCAAACACTATTCAATAATGCAATATGAACGATTTTTGCTTCCGGAATGGTGGACCCAAAGGAATGAAGGACCGAGTCCGTGTGGCTGAATTCGGAATTGGAACTGAGTTCGTAAAATAAGTGGTATGACCCACCTCTACGGTCGGCATAGATTAACCACGACGGAAATGTCACTTTTAGGATTAGTGATAAAAAAGGTCAATACTATCCTAGTGAGGTATCTTTTTACAAAATGTAATACTGCGTTAAAAGGCGTATTTATGATATTTAAAAATGAAATAAAAATGTATTAAAATGCATTATAATATAATTTGTGTTTTCAAATAATCTCTTAACAATCTGTTTAGGATTTTTTTTACAATGTCTCTCCGGAATTCTGTAAATAATCCAGAAGTCTTTAAGCGTAAGGAAAAGGAATTTTCCTTAAAAAGAACCAAAATAGCCCTCCTGGATGTATATTGGATTGTCATTTTGATTTCAATTCTAAATACATATGTATTATGAAAATATGCACATAAGAAAAACATTTAAAAAGTTACATACCCAAGCCAACACTGTAGACTCTGTATTAACTCTGAAAATAAGCTTTGCAGGCCGTGCAGAGCTGTGGATCTGTCCGCAGACCTTCCTATAATTATCCAGGTAATTCGGTTCCGGAACATTCATGGTTTCTGTGCTTCCTGGGATGGGCATTTTGATAGTCGTGTCCTTTTCTTTTGCCATGAAGTTACAGTTTGAATTGTCACCAGATTCTGAACCATTGGAATTTCCTGGCTCCGTTCTGTACGAGGTGTAGTCTGCCACGTCAGAGCTGAAGAGTTGGGCGGTGGAGCGACACTTGTAGAGGAAATGGCGCATTTCTGGGATGCCGATGTGTCTCAAAGGTTTGCTGGTCGGGAGGGTTTTGCTCTGCAGCATGGCTTCGTTTATCGCTTCTAGACAGTTGGTTCTTCTTAATTTCTGGAAAAGATTGATGATATAAGATGAATGCTAAAAAAAACGTTGGATGACTGAATTGGTCACTTTCCATTAGAATTGTTTGTTACAATTTATTGTCCGTTGTCGGCGCAGAGAAATATATATGAGTTTATTAATTAAAAATCCCACAGATTTAGGTCTTTTTATTTTTTTTCTTCCCAGATCTAGGGAGATTTCCTCAAAAATTACAATAGGTACCTACTGAACAGAGTGAAAAAATTGGTGTAAGTAGGTATTTTTTCAGTGGATTTTCTTCAATATTTATGTTTCATTTTCATAATGTAATGTATAGACACAAGTTTTTTTTAGCAGGTGGATTATTATTGGAGTACTGTTTCCCTGTTGTCAACAATAAGTTGAAAAAGGGGTTGATTAATTGTGTTCAAGTTTAATTTGTAGAACTCCTTTTTTATTTGAAAGTTCTATAAATTTAATAATCTACATATACAAGGGCTGTCTGTAAAATAATGTCTCCAAAGTGCTGCGGTCGCGAAAAACGATTTTACGCGCGATTTGGCATCACTGGCGTGTAGCTTGGTTCCCCCACTCCAAATCCCCACCACGCTGCACTCTCTGCGACGCTTAGTCTTGGCGTGGCAACTGATCGCGATGGAACTTCCACTCGCCGCACCTGCCAGGTGTGAATTACGCTGTGTAATTTTTTGTGTGCAAACAAAACCCCGGTAGACATTTATTCTCAGCTACGTGAAGTATACGGAGAACAGAGTATGAGTACGAAAAACGTGTGCAAATGGTGCAGAGAATTTATCAAGGCGCACCCCTACCTTCCTACCCTTCCCTGAGGCGTTGAACTGGCCAGTCCCGCAACTCAAAACGTGCGGAAGGTATTTACAGAACCTGTCCCGTACACCTATCTAGCTGTATATTCGTTCCCGAAGCCGAGCAGTAGCGTCTTACTTGAAATTATGGAAGAACTCTGCACATCCCACGATTATCTACAAATAATAAATAATACCTGTTGCGCTGAACACTCATTGATTACTACAAGCAGTGGAAAAGGCTGATAATGTATCCAGTTCATGTTCCCATGATACAAGTCATCCCTGAATGTGAAGAAACATACACGGGCCCCTGAATCAAAATATCAAGGGATGCCACTTCTTTGTAACCCGAGACGGTATTGTAATTTGTTTCATTGTATTTTTTTATATGACACCTTTCAAGAGCACCCCTGTCTGTACCTAAGCCGGTCTTTGAGGAAGAGACAAGCGGGGAAAGGACAAACCCCCTCCACAGGACATCCGTTAAGGAGGTCTGGGCATTAGTGAGTAGCCAAGCAGTTAGACTCGAGGATTCAATATACACGGTCATCGCTCAGATTTAAGTAATGAGACCCGTCTGTCCCATAACATAATTTAAGCATGCTCACGTTTCCCCTCATGTTAAAAACCATTACTTATTGAGCCAGGAAAGATTATGTCTATCATATTGCAGTAAATAACCAATTATCTTCTCCACTCTTGTAATTATGTAATCACCTATGAATAATTTCATAACACAACTTTCTATTGAATTCCGTTGCCTACTTCAAAAGATTAACACGCTTTGTTTTAAAATAACACAGAGAGCAAAGTTAACCCCAAATCGAATGATGTAATTTGGTCATGTTATAAGCCAGAAAGATAAGTGTCACAAGTTTGAAGTTGAAACATAAGAACCCAACTGCGTGTATCGTGCCGTATGCAAAGCCATTGCTGAAAGTATAGTTTTTGCAAACCTACTGTTGAAACCTGAATACATTCACACATCACAAACACATACCATATAACAACGGCTAGGAAAAATTTAACAATTGTAAATTTTTTAAAAGCTTGTTTGAAACGATCTGTGACTTACAAATTTTTATAAGTATTCATATAGCAGAATAAATTGTCAATAATAAAGTCTAATCTCTATCTAAAATATTTTTAACTGTCTCAATTTTGTGTTTGAAAAATGATCTCGATAAAGTTAGCCACTCTGTTGATGCAAATTTGCTCAATGTAGACCAAAAGGTAACAAGTAATGTCTTTTGCAATCTTTCGACTATGAGATAATGTACTTTCTTCTTGACAAATCTTTTGGGGAACTGATTCATTTTGGTTCGGGCATCATAATATATTCAGATACACATGCTCTATCTAGATATTGTAGGTCGATGGTTTATCCTCTTGTATCCAATTTAAGGGCTACATATGCTCTGAGTAAGATCTCTTGTGCTCTATTTATAGCCGACGGAGGAAGCCCGTGCTGTTGGTAGACAATGTAAGTACCTCCAGGCGGGGTAAGTCAGGTAGTTGGTAAGCAAGCACACCTGTAATTACTGTATCAAACCCGTCATTTAAAAATGCGTTTTTCTTACTTCAGTGATAGTGTGTTTGGCTTGGGACAGAACGAAGAATGCATCTCTCTGCACTGTGAGCAGCATTAGGCAGGCTTGGCAGTCATCAGAAAGGTAGGACACATGACCATGTAGAAATCCACTGAAATTATAGTCAAATTTGTTAAATATACATGTATACACAAATAACATAACGAATCGTTTGAGCGCATTTAAACATGTATATATGTATTTACATCTTTGCATTTGCCGTTAAAACATTTCTGAGTCAATTTATAGTATGCACGTTTTTCATTGAGTGTGTAGGTACAATTAAACTTTAAGCAAGTTCCTCTTCAGTACAAATTGAGAGAGCAAGTGAAGTGGTTGGCTTTCTTCCCTATGATTTAAACAGGGTGTTTGTGCTTCTCTATTCCACGTATTACAAAATTAGAAAGCCGCTTTCTTTCCACATTTGATTATTCTTTGATGGGTGATTAGAATGGCAATTTTATCGAGTTAAATTTCATAGTTTGTTTGTTCGTGGTACTGGGAATAGGAGTACCTATTATATTTTTATGACGTGTTATAAATTCATAATATGTGAATACTACCGTGGACTTCTGTTATAATAAATAATTTGGGAAAAAAGCAATCAACACTGGAGAGCAGTATATGGTAAGTGCGTATACGAAATTTCATAAAAAAATAGTCGATGGTTTAGAAGATAGAGCGATTTTTGTAAAATTATTTTTTATTGTATTTTCGGCTGGTTTTTGCCGCTGCACGCACCTGTGTACGGTGTAGCAGCCGCCTGCTCAAAGTGTGTTAACGAATGGATTGCAATCTTCGGAGCACAGGCGACAGGTGGAAATGCTGTACTTGATCTACCGGTATTTCAATGGAAGATGCTCTGAAGAATTAGGATCATTGATCCCTTCGGCATCGGTGCACTCATGAAAAATGCCAAACGCGCAATCAACATTTGTACACGGTTGACATTTGTCACATGAGAATGGGTCGCTTCTACGACTCGTTCTTCTCGACTGTTCAACAGCTCGGCTGTGGAATGATCTGCAGGCATCTGTGTTTCCTCCCTACTACAACATGCGTCTCTTCAAGACCCAGGTTCACTCCTCCCTATCCTCTAAAAGACCCTCCACACAGCATCCGGAAGGGTACATAGGCCTAGAAATAAATTATTTCCCTCAGGGCCTCCTGTGTGGAGTAACTGTAAAAAACAGGCTTCCCACTGCATTCGCAATACAAGAAAGTTATTTTAAATGCTTGCTACATGAGAAGGGTTTTTCTCGATCTTGTCCTGAACAGATGAGTTGCAGTATGTCCTCCCCTAAAAATACACTCCAAATAGCATCCCCAAAAAATCAGAAAGAATATGAAGAAAAATTACCTCGGGTCAAATTTTGGAAGACAAATTGGAGTCCAGCTCTCTGCAGTCTTGAAGGATTCTGAACTCTTGACTAAATTAAACACCAGGTGGATGTCTGAAGGGTGCAGGGTGTACTTCTTCATCCGCACCAGGGTTATCAGCTGGTTACCGGTCATGAGGATTGCAAACACCAAATCCTGGGGTACAAAGGTGTATATATTGATATCATTGTTACCTTTGAGATATTCTGATTCTCAATTTGACATAGAATTAATTCTTCATTCCTTAGGTTAGACCTTAAACCAGACAACCCTACGATTTTTTAACACGCAGCACTACAATTATGGCGTGAATACTATGGGCGTTATCGCAAAGACACCGGAGATACATTGCAGTACGCAGGACTCCATCTAATGTATAGAATCCCGCGCTGCAATCCATAAAAACTTGTACGTTATCGTTAGTTTGCAGCAGCAAACCACCTCTAGTCCGAGCAGCAGAATTAAGAAATGTATTCCGTATTCAGTTGTGACAACGTAGTCGATACCGAGTCTGTCCGTACTAGGTCCGCATGGCCTAAGTTTGTCAAGTCTCTAATAAATTTACAAGACTAGGTAAATCAGGCTGAATTGATTCACTACTGCGAATGAATCTGCCCATGTCTAGAAACGACTAAATAAAACAATTTTCCATAGTGAAGTCTCTTGGAAGAAGAACCTTTACATTAAGAATCTACTGTTTTAATTATCACAATACTTATATATGAGGTCTGCCTAAAAAGTATCCGACCTTAAATTTTCCAGCGCATAGTAGAGATGCTAGGCCGGCGCCACTGTGCGCAGTGGAAGAGATAGCTTAATGAGCATGCTTGAATTTTTTCTCGGCGTTCCGGAGAGAAAGTCGTTGCCTACTGGCCGTTGAGCGAATTGTTTTTATAAGTGTTCGTCAGATTTTGATCCCATAGGCCGAAAAAAGTGCAACAAGCAAGTGACAAAATAGTTACTGTTAAGAAGTTCTCCGCCGACTCCGTAATGCAGTTTGGCGCAAAAGACCAGACCTCTGGACTGCGAAAAACTGGCAGTTGCATCATGATAATGCTCCAACTCATTCATTGCACCTGATACAGACTTTCTTGGCAAAATATGGAATTCCAGTCGTTCGCCAACCCTCAGACATGGCTCCTTGCGACTTCTGGTTGTTTCCGAAATTTAAGACGCCATTAAAAGGATCCCGTTTTCAGAGAAGAGAAGAGATAATGCAGAACACGATGGCGGAGTTGAACACCATTCCAAAAGAAGCCTTCCATAAGTGTTGTCAGCAGTGGAAAGATCGGTGGGCTAAATGTGTGGGGGCGCAAGGGGCCTACTTTGAAGGGGATTAAAGTCCCAATCCCGTCATGTAAATAATATTTTTTTCCCAGCCAAAGATCGGATACTTTTATAGACAGACCTCGTATTATATGTTTTGATTTGATTGATAGAAATAATTGAAAGTAGGTTCTTAAAACTGGAAAGAACCTCTTTCATTTGTGACAGGAAATAAATGATGTAATGGTTGTGTTTCTTACCTTAATTTTACTACAAGCTGATACAATTGCACTAGTTATATTGTCTCTCATGTTTGGAGCGAGGGGTAAACACCTGGGGAAATAAAATGAACTAATAGAGCACACAATCAATTTGCAGGAAATAATTATTTCAAGTACCTACTTGCCCACAGAAAATGATCCCTATAGCTTGACGATAAAATGTAGATATTTAATAAAGTGGAATTACATTTATTCATTACTATGGCTAACAATATAATGCGAATTTGACAGTTCGTTGAAACAATACAAAATATCATAATTCGTTTTTTGACATTATTTTTTATTTATAATTTTGTTATGTAAGATGTAATATATGGTTATTTAGATGCATAAATTTTAGGTTCATTAAAAAAGTCACTTTTCCACGTAATTACCTTCCTCGCAAATCGTTAAATAATTAAAAATATTTTTTACATGAAATTGTCATAAAATGTGATGCAGAATCATCTCCTAACCGTTTGTTTGGTGAAAGCAAAAAGCATGCACTTGGACCATTGCACTTTTTTAAACATACTATACTTCCTATGAGGCATCTTGATTTTGTTATTAAAAATGTTTTATACAATCAGACTGTGAAGAGTATAGGCAGACTGCGATTGTCATATGATTTTACATTTCATACTATTTTATTTACTAGTGAGAAATTGAGTTTTGCATACATATTTAAGCCTTGCTATAAAAACAATGTAAATTTATATCTAACGATCTTAAGACCTCATCTCTCAAAGCCATACAGCAGTATATCGGATGCGACAGCATTATTATTTAGATTGTATCATTTTTAATGTGAATCCGCGGATGCAACATAACCAAATGATTTGTGCTTGTCGTCTTCCGCAGGAACCCCACCCTCTTTATGTGATATGTAATGAAATCAGTATGTATCCATCACGCAAGGTATAAAATTTAAATAAATATTGGTACACCGGCAGGCGGTAAAACAAGGGACCTAGGCAGGCTCGTATGTGACGGTGTTATAATCATTCAACCAATGAGAGGCCTTCGCGTGGGCCCCTCACCGTCACACGGATAAAACATTCTAGCCGTGGTCAAGCCACGGGGCTAACAAAAAGTCACATTTCGATCTCTCAAGTCTCTTCTCCGATGGACGCCCTTTCATATGGACCTGCAGGGACAGGACCGCCTGCTACCCATTTTTCCTGCTGACTTCTGGGACTTTTATTGCTGAGGTGACCCACGTACCTGACCTTCTACCTGATCCAGCTTCCCTGGCGGGAAATTCAAGGCGAACAGCAGGCAACAACCAACCGCCCTTCTCAAGGCGAGCTTTATTAAACAACCTAGCAAAAAGGAATTTAAAACCGACCTTCTTAGGGCGATATTCATTGTTCAAGATTGTAAGATTGTCGTGTTGGATCTAACCCCCCTTTTTGCAGTCTATGCGCTGAACCTAATAGGTTCGGTATAGTAAGAATTTAATAACATGTGACTTAGAGGTAATTAACAAAATCTGAGTATTTATTACAATATTTTGAATATGTTTAATTACCTCACGGCACCCAATAAAAATGCAGGGTCCCTTTCCATGAAGTTTAATAAGTGATCAATCAGTCTCTCCACTCCAGACAGTAATCTTCGCAGGTCGTAATTGCGCCGCTGCTCGAATATCCTCGTCAGTTGAGAGAGCGAAAGTACAGATACTATTTGGTTGAACACGAATCTGAAAATAGAACGCACATGAAATATTATACAATGTTTGTATTAATTTTCCAAGTAATCATTAATGTCATTAAAAAAAAAAAATTCAGGAAAACCAGATGATTGAAATTTCTTTAAATAAAAAAATCAATAATAATAATATTTTATAAAATAAAACAATAACTTTGTTTTACATCACTTTTATTTATACTTTAGCCGACCGGGTTTCGCTACTACCGTAGCTTCTTCAGGGCAGTATGCAACTAAACTATGAACTAAGATGCACTTGTGTTATAGATTGATATAAACAGGCTAGTGAAGGGCCAGGGGTGGGAGATCAGCAGGTACCTGCTGATCGGGAAGGGAATGTACTTTGTTTATTGGGAATAATTTAAAGATTGGACTTTTATTTAAATTTATTTGATTATTTATTAGTCTACTATTAGTGTTTTTTGCTTTCCTTATTTCTAATGCTTCTAGGTTATCTAATCGAATGCCGGTTACATTTTTATCCAGTAAACTAGTGCCTGTATTTTTATCGAATGTGTGGTCTGTTTCTAAGAGATGGTTAGCAAATTCGGAGAAACCATTATTATTTAGATATCTTAAGTGTTCTTTTACACGGATATTAACATTACGCGACGTTTTGCCTACATAGAACGCCGGGCAATCATTACATTGAAGTGAATAAATGCCTGAGTGGCCTAAACTGTCTTCTTTATCTTTTCCGTTAGTTAAAAATTTACCTAAACTATTATCTGTGTAAAATGCTGGTTTAATCTCTGACGGAAGGTTTTTAATGCTTTGTTGGGAAAAGTTATTGATATATAAGATTCTACGCCATTGATACGGTTGATTATTATTATTTGTTATATTATTATTAGGGGGGTACTGTTGAATAAAAACTTATTTGACGACATTTTTTTAAATTTTTTATTTAGTATGTTAATGACTAAGTTTTCATGATAACCGTTATTTATTGAAATTTGTTTAATTATGGATAGTTCTAGTGAAAAATTAGCATTTGATAACGGAACCGTAACTAACCGGTGAATCATCGAGTGGAAAGCGGAATGTTTGTGGGAGGTTGGATGATTTGAGGTGTTATGGATAGTTATGTCTGTATAAGTGGGTTTACGGTAAATTTTGAAATCTATTTTATTGTTTATAACTGATAACGTGAGGTCTAGAAAATTTAAAGTGGTGTTTATTCCATTTCCATGGTGAATTTAATTTGCTTATGGAAGGAGTTTATTAGTAGGAGGAAGGAGTTAAGTTGGCGTTCCGTACCGGTCCATATACATAAAATATCGTCGACATACCTCTTCCATAAAAGCACGTTATTTAGTAGGGGAGATTTACAATTCAAAATATTATTCTCTAAGTAGTCCATAAATATATCAGCGATAAGGGGAGACGTGGGGGCGCCCATAGCTAGCCCTTCTTTTTGTTGATAAAACACATGATTGAATTGAAAATAGTTTTGATTTAAACAAATGTTAAAAAGGTGAGACAGATCATTAGCGAAATTTTTAGGTAATGTGGAATTTTGTAATAATTTATACAATATGTTTTTGCTTTCTGTTACGGGGATATTAGGGAAGAGGTTAACGACATCGAATGAAACTAATTTTGCACTCTTAGGAATATGTAAGTTTTTAAGGTCATCAATCAGGGTAAACGAATTCTTAATGGTATGTTTGGGGGAAAAGACTTTAGAAGTATTAAATATATTAGTGATGTGTGATGCTATTTTGAAGTTCGGGGAATTGCAACTTGACACGACCGGCCGGATTGGGTTGTCAGTTTTATGTATTTTTAAGAAACCATATAATTTAGGTGCTTTCGGATTTTTTGTTAAGAATTTAACTTGTTGGTATGATTTGTCTTGGAAGATTGGGGATTTACATGTTTTTATTGCACTTTTAATGTTATCGAGGAATTTAATAGTAGGGTCTCTTAGTAGAATGTCAAATTTGTCACTTTGAATAAAATCTTGCACTTTAGAGTTATAATCACTTTTGTTCTTTATAATGACCGTGTTACCTTTGTCTGCTTTTGTTAGGATTAGTTACTCATTATTTAGTTTTTTCTGAATGCTCTTGTAGCGTAAAAATGATACGACGGCTAATGTTCTCTCATCTCAAGATTCGTGGGTGAGAATGATGGTGAAGCACAGGGAAGTGGGATGTATTGATTGATACAGTAAATAAAACCCTTGTAAAAGGAAAGAACATAAATTTAATGATTCTATTACCACGTCTATCATGGTTTAGCAAAGAAAAGAGTAAAGAGAAGGATTGATCCCAACACGAAAAGGTTCAAACAATAATTGATGGCACTCATGGTCCGACTCCTCTCCTCAGCATCATGGAAGGCCTCTCCAGGTCCAGATGCTCACCGATCGTAGTAATCTCCAAAAAAGAAGTCTAGGACGACTCTTCTGAAGCGCCATCCGCCATAGCCTCTTCCGTGGGGTCCAGACAATGGAATATGCAGATGCTACCTTATGTCCTTTTTGGTCCGCTCATCACTTCTTCCGAGATTTTCACCACAGCAGCAGGCACGCGCGGTTTGGCTTCATCGCCTCACAATCCGGCCATCGATCAATCAATAAAACAAAAAACACACCCACGTCGGGCAAATTCAGTAGACGCCCTCCGACGTCAAACAAAATAGAAAATCAAATACATAATCTCTCCCAAAAAACACACGTCGATCACGACCGCTCCAGTCAGGTTATGTCGCCCGCCATCTGAGTTGCTCCCTTCCGTCTGCCGTCTCCCATAGACATCCACTCACCAATCTCTTCCGTAGACAATTATCCCAATCATAGACTCGGGGTCAGTATTTACGTTACAATTCCCCGCTTCCCCGTAAAAATTTTATGCCGCGAAGTGAAGTAAAATTTGACCTAACCTTCCTCTCTACTCTTTTCAATTACAGAAAAAACTGAAAACAAAGAAAACAAGTAACAACCAATATAAAACAAAAGTCAAAATTGACAAACAAAATGGTGTATCTTAGTATGACAATACACAAAAAAAATCAAGTTGTGATACATTGGTGGTTAAGCATAACCGAAAAGCAAGGAAACACTTCATACTTATAATCCTCAAGCAACTTATAAAATAAATAAAATAAACAAGTTACATGAACCAAACACTTCCTCACTTTATGAGAGTCAATTTCTCTAGGTTAACACTTGTGAGGTTTGGAGAACTCAAGCTCCCACTTCAAAATTTTCAAAAAATTATTTTTATTATTAATAATACCCTACTTAACTAATCCTCTCTTCCTCTTAACAAAAATTACAATTACCATGCAGTTTCAACAGGGTTTTTTTTTTTTTTTTTTTTTTATATATGTATCTAAAGAATTAGACACAGTATACCAATATCCATTGGATAGTTTGCGTATTCACCTCCAAAAATTTTCCTCGTCGTATAGTTATAGAACTATTTGGTTGTCATTTAGCCATTGCTAAATAGTATAAAGATGAGGGTTTATATGTTACAATACCTATCTATTCGTGTGGTTTCAAACAAGTACATTTGTCAATATCTATATATATAAACTTGCAAAGTACAATTTCTCTCGAAATTTTACATCTTCCTATCTTTTCAAATTGGTGCTCGATTTTTTTTTCAAAAATCGACACTGGTTACACAAAAATATTTGATAAATTTACGCTGGTGTTAGCAGTGTAAAAATAGTATATATTTACTAAACCTATTGGACAAATCAACTTAAAAAATACTTATCAACATATTATAAACAGTGGTATTACTAGATCTAAACTATCTACTAATCATCTTCTCCTGTTCAAGGAGGCAGAAGATGTTTACTCCAAATTGGTAAATATTTGTTTGTTGTGTGCATGCATTAGCAGTACTACACTTGATACTTAATACTAATATTATTACAAAAAAATCATACTTTCTAAATGTCTATACTATATTCTTTAAGGAAAGAGATACCAACTTACTTTAGACATAATTATAAACTTAGAATATACATTAAACATTATAGTTACTAATTAACAATTAAAAATATTTTATTATCTGTGTGAAAGAAAGTAGCTCAAAATCTCCCAGACAGAATATATTAATTATCCTTTTCGAGTGTGTCGTAGTAATCTCCAAAAATTCTAATTTAACTTTTACTCCGGTGCACTCCAAAAGCATAATTTTACCTACGGCTAAACAAATTAAATACAAAGAATACCTACTATAAATATATACATATTGTCAGGTAACACACCATCAGACCGGTAACCGATTTAACTTTCATTTAGAGTATTCGGAATTATTAGAGGTAATTAACCGATATACCGTAACGACAACAATAATATCCGATATATATGTATATATCATGAAAATTCTTACGTTTAATTTTCGAGGTACACTATTGGTATGTACCTATGTAAAAAAATAATCAAAATTATTATAAAAACAACAAAAAAAATCAATCCCCGTTTTTTTTTTTGTTGTTTATTTTGTTAGGGCGCCACTGATCTAAAAGATCAGAGAAACAAATAATATGTTTCTATTCTAGTCTAATGAGGATAAGTGTCAAAAAATATCATCAATAAATTAGAATTTGTGTTTATTCTGAGCACCTGTATTGAAGGTACCAAACTCCAGTACATGTGACCACAATAACACCTTTAAAGAAACAAGTGAAGCGACATGAAGGGTTGGTAGTCCCACATGCTACCACACTGGCTTCTTACAAGAAAATTAACCTAATACCTAATCTAAACGAACTATATCCTTAACATGAAAATTAGCTACTACTTTGACTTGCATATCCGCAAGGGTATAAACTAAGTTAGAGACTTAGGTTTTAACAACATTTTGTACAAACCTCGGAGCTAATTTATGCGAAAAGAAATTGGGTCCACTGGACTGGACAAAATTTTTCCGCCACACAATATCTCCCACCTCATAATTTACCGATTTGCGACGTAAATTATAATGCTTTGCATTCTTTCTATAAGCCTGTAACAGAGCCTCTGAAACTTTTTCATATATAGGAGCCAAGTCCTCTAATTTCCTAGCAAAGTTTTCTCTCGATTCTTCTAGACTTGAGTCCGATACGCCTGTCGAGACATAATTTTTTTGAAAATTACCATTAATGACCTGTTCACGACCGTGCATCAAGAAGAAAGGCGTATAACCTGTTGCAAAATTTACCGAATTATTTAGGGCTGACTGAATATGTGGCAGAAATCTGGACCAATTACGCTGGTCAGACTCGGACAAAATAGACAGTGCTGTACCTATTGTTTGGTTATAGCGTTCGACGACATTGTTTTGAGGTGTGTAAATTGCGTTGTAAAAAGGTGGAGGCACATTATAATCAGACAGTAACTGTTTAAATTCTTTAGATATAAATTGTTTACCGTTGTCGCATACAAATGTTTGTGGAACGCCATGAACAAGAAAAATGTGCTGTTCTACATTTTTTACAATACTTTTTGTGGTAGCATTTCTAAGTGGAAAAATCCAGGTATATTTAGAGAACACATCTACGATTGACAATATATACATAAACCCAGAGTAACTACGTGGCAGTGGACCGACTAAGTCTATTGAAAGCATTTGCATGGGTCTGGTTACAATCTTAGGATTTGAAGAGATGCCCGCTGGCGCAGATGTATTGATTTTAGGTGCTTTGCATGTCTTACATCGATTAACAAAATTCTTAACATCCTGGTACATTCCTGGCCAATAAAAATGTAAATGCACCTTTTTGTAAGTTCGAAATACTCCCGGATGGCAAGAAAGATCCGCTTCGTGTTCTTGTTTTAATATTTCGGTTCGCTTTTCGAAAGGAACAACCAGCTTCCACGCCGTATCTTCACAAAGAGCGAAACGAGTTTTGCTATGCCTAAAGAGATCATTACCCCTAATTTGAAAATTGACAAAACGTTGGGGTGAATTTCTACAGTTTGTAAATAATGTGTTGTACCATTTATCGTTTGTTAAATGAATCGTGGTAGGTATATCCGTTGATGTCACTAATGCTACCTCCATGCGCGACAGTGCGTCCGGTACCGTATTTAGTTTACCTTTTCTATGAACACCGTCGAAAGAAAATTGAGAAAGACGAGTTGACCAACGAGCTAAACGACCTGTGGGGTTTGTTAGAGAAACTAACCACTGTAGGCTCGAGTGGTCCGTAATTACAGTAAAGTGTGTTCCTTCAACATACGGTCTGAAATGAGTGACAGAGTCTAGAACCGCAAGTAGCTCGCGCTCCGTAACACCATAATTACGTTCATGAACGTTTAAGCAACGCGAAAAAATAACTTACCGGGTGTTCTTCACCATTAAAATTTTGTGTTAATACACCGCCTATCCCGACTGCGCTAGCATCACAATGTATTACAAATGGTAATTTGAAGTCAGGACAGTTAATAACCGGCGCTGTTGTCAGTGCCTCTTTTAATTGGTTAAACGAATTTTCCGCTGCCTTGGACCATACAAAATTGCTTACTCCTTTCCTTGATCCTGTAAGTTTAGTCAGAGGAGCTGCTATCGTGGAAAAATCTTTAATGAAATGACGATAATAACCGCATAATCCTATGAAAGCCTTTATTTGTTTTGAGTTCTTCGGGATCGGGTAATTTTTAATGCATTCTACTTTAATGGGATCTGTTCTCAGTCCTTCCGAATCTACAATATATCCCAAATACTTTAACTCCTTTTTACAAAATTCGCTCTTTTTTTAAGTTTATTGTTAGTCCGGCTTCTTTTAAACGATAGAAAACCTTCTGCAAAAGCTTTAAGTGCGATTCAAAATTTTCCGAAATTAATATTAAATCATCTACATATCCAAATACGTTATCATCAAATTCTGGGCCAAACAGTTTATCAATTAAACGTTGCAATTCACTAGGTGCATTTTTTAGGCCGAAGGGCATACGCGTAAACTCATAAAGACCAAACCCCGGAACAACAAATGCCGTTACAGGAGCTGAAGATTCATCTAGAGCAATTTGCCAGAACGCTTTCGAGAGATCTATAGAAGAGATGAAACGCGCACCCCGTAGCTTATCTACAATCCGAGATACATAAGGTAGTGGGTATGAATCTCGCCGAATGACGCCATTAATTTTACGACTGTCTAGGCAGAATCTCGCAGAACCGTCTTTTTTTGTTACCAACAGAACCGGGCTAGACCAAGCCGAACGTGATGGACGCACAACTCCCAAAGCTAACATATCTTTCAATTCAGCTTCTAATAGGCGTTGACGTGCTGGAGACAAAGGATAGTATCGTTGTTTTATCGGTTGACCCGTGGTCTCGATATGATGTTGTACTAGGTGCGTAAGTCCTAATCCGCCTTTTTCAAAAGATATGTTTTCAAATTGTCTAATTATTTTTTGCAGCTTACGATTATCTCCGGAAGTAAGAAAATTGGCTGCAGTAACTTTTCGAATCTCACCCACCGTATTCTTCAAATTACTGCTGTCCACCCTTGGGAACAATTGCGGAGCTAATTGGAATTGTTTCCAAAAGTCGACCCCTAAAATAATCGTAGCTGATAGAGAAGGAATTATGAAGAAAATAATTTTTTCCGTTGTTTCCCTATAAGTTACTGGTACCTCTATTGTGCCAATAATATCCTGACGCTTACCATCAGCAGTTGTGACGAATGATTTACAACTAATTATTTTTAATCCTAAATTAACAAAATATTTGTAAGTGTTTCCACCCAAACAACTTACAGAAGCACCGCTGTCCAAAAGACATGAAAAAATTCTATTCGAAATAACAATATTAACATGAGGCCTTGTGTCATTTCTATTGTGTTCCAGAGGCATAGATGCGTCCATCGTTTGCGCTCCTGAACACCTTAGATTGCCAGAAACTTCAGCCGATGTCCCCCCATCTTCGTACGCAAGATGGTGAAAACCGTACTTTAGTTTTTTGAACTATTGTTACGAGAATTGTTGCCTAATTTTCTCTTCCTACAAAAATTCCACGGATGCCCCGGTATATTACAAAAATTGCATTTCAAATCGGCTCTATTCCCAGGAAAAGAAGAAGAAGGAGATTGATTATTAATTCTCTTATGAAAATAAGCGGTGTTAGTATTTCCTTTATGCGTGTTGTTTATTGCTGGCTTCGCAGTAAACATTTCTAGTTGTTCACAGACAGCAACTAATTTATCAAAGTCGGAAGTGTCACTTGAAGCAAGTACACTTGCATATTTGTTTAATAAACTATGCTTGGCTAGTTTTACTAATTGCATTTCGGATAAATTGTCAACAAGTTTAGAGTTAGCTATTTTTAAATTCGCGAAAAAATCTGCTACCGACTCGTCCGATGATTGTCGCATATTGTACAAGTTACGCGACGCCTGCACTTGTGCATCTTCACGTTCGTAACGCGCTAGTAACAATTGCTGCAGATCTCTCCACGTCAGATTGTCTTTACATCTAGAGCGAAACCATGTAGCTGCTTTTCCTTCCAGCAAATCACCAAATCCGAGGACAACATCCTCTATTTTTGTTCTCCTGCTTCTACACAATTCTTCTATCTTATACAAGAAATCTCTGACGTCAGAGGTTCCATCATATTTCAAATCCCATTTGTAAACTCCTATCTCGCCACTTGTTGAATAATAATAATTATTTGTTATATTCGTAACCTGAGATTCCGTGGGTTTATTATTTGAACTTAAAACTTCTTTAAGAGACGCGTTAAATTTACGTGCTTGTGCCCGCATTTCCGCAAGAGTCGCCTCCGGAACGAATTCTTTTTCCTCTAAAATAGTGGACAATTCCTCTTTCGAATAACTGTTAATGTTGTTAATCTCCATTGTAAACAGAATTAAATTACTTATTTATAAATTATCCGAGACGCAAACAATCGTGTACACGCAACACCATCTATTGTCAAACTCATGAATCATTTTAATTTCATTTATTTAAATTTATTTGCATTAGTTTTAGCTACCGACGCCAGGAAATGCCTGTGTCGCAAAAATAATTACCGTTTCTTTCAAGAATAACAATGTCACAAATATGCCAAAAATTACGACAATTAATATTTACCAACCTTCTAATGGCGTGATCGCTGACCTCATGTATGCACACATATACATAAACAATATTATGATATAATTAATAATATTTCTGTATCAATCCATACATCACACCACACGAACTTCACCCATCAATTCCCGAGTCCGTGTCCATAATATCTTAAATATTATTCACAAAAAACGTTGAGGCGCCATAATGTAGCGTAAAAATGATACGACGGCTAATGTTCTCTCATCTCAAGATTCGTGGGTGAGAATGATGGTGAAGCACAGGGAAGTGGGATGTATTGATTGATACAGTAAATAAAACCCTTGTAAAAGGAAAGAACATAAATTTAATGATTCTATAACCACGTCTATCATGGTTTAGCAAAGAAAAGAGTAAAGAGAAGGATTGATCCCAACACGAAAAGGTTCAAACAATAATTGATGGCTCTCATGGTCCGACTCCTCTCCTCAGCATCATGGAAGGCCTCTCCAGGTCCAGATGCTCACCGATCGTAGTAATCTCCAAAAAGAAGTCTAGGACGACTCTTCTGAAGCGCCATCCGCCATAGCCTCTTCCGTGGGGTCCAGACAATGGAATATGCAGATGCTACCTTATGTCCTTTTTGGTCCGCTCATCACTTCTTCCGAGATTTTCACCACAGCAGCAGGCACGCGCGGTTTGGCTTCATCGCCTCACAATCCGGCCATCGATCAATCAATAAAACAAAAAACACACCCACTTCGGGCAAATTCAGTAGACGCCCTCCGACGTCAAACAAAATAGAAAATCAAATACATAATCTCTCCCAAAAAACACACGTCGATCACGACCGCTCCAGTCAGGTTATGTCGCCCGCCATGTTGAGTTGCTCCCTTCCGTCTGCCGTCCCCCATAGACATCCTCTCACCAATCTCTTCCGTAGACAATTATCCCAATCATAGACTCGGGGTCAGTATTTACGTTACACTCTTCATAGTGGATGTTTCCCTATTGGAACTGGCTTTAAGTTTAGGAATAAGTTTTTTTATTGTTTCGGCACTTTTGTATTGTGGTGTTCCAGGTTTATTAAATAACGCGGTCTCGATGTCCACAGCCACGTTTTCCACTGCACTGTTAATGTTATTTTTGTTGTATTCTAAGTTATATTTGAGGCCTTTTGTTAACAAAGCCATCTCATTCGGTTGGAACTGTACAGATGACAGGTTCTGTACCCGATCGAAGAATTGATGGGTACATTATATTGGTTCATTGGTTTGTGGTGTAAGATTTAGGGTATTTAGTTTTTTGTTAATAATTTCACGTTTCTTGTAGGCTCTTACAGAGGCAAAGGTTCTAACTTTGTCGTCAAATAAATCCCATTCAACTGGGTGTAACTCATGAACCAACTCAGTATGTAATACTTTTAACGTTAGTTTAACATTATTTCGATTTTTGTACGCACTTTTTAGATCTTCTTCTATTATTCAAAGTGACAAATTTGACATTCTACTAAGAGACCCTACTATTAAATTCCTCGATAACATTAAAAGTGCAATAAAAACATGTAAATCCCCAATCTTCCAAGACAAATCATACCAACAAGTTAAATTCTTAACAAAAAATCCGAAAGCCCCTAAATTATATGGTTTCTTAAAAATACATAAAACTGACAACCCAATCCGGCCGGTCGTGTCAAGTTGCAATTCCCCGAACTTCAAAATAGCATCACACATCACTAATATATTTAATACTTCTAAAGTCTTTTCCCCCAAACATACCATTAAGAATTCGTTTACCCTGATTGATGACCTTAAAAACTTACATATTCCTAAGAGTGCAAAATTAGTTTCATTCGATGTCGTTAACCTCTTCCCTAATATCCCCGTAACAGAAAGCAAAAACATATTGTATAAATTATTACAAAATTCCACATTACCTAAAAATTTCGCTAATGATCTGTCTCACCTTTTTAACATTTGTTTAAATCAAAACTATTTTCAATTCAATCATGTGTTTTATCAACAAAAAGAAGGGCTAGCTATGGGCGCCCCCACGTATCCCCTTATCGCTGATATATTTATGGACTACTTAGAGAATAATATTTTGAATTGTAAATCTCCCCTACTGAATAACGTGCTTTTATGGAAGAGGTATGTCGACGATATTTTATGTATATGGACCGGTACGGAGCGCCAACTTAACTCCTTCCTCCTACTAATAAACTCCTTCCATAAGCAAATTAAATTCACCATGGAAATAGGAATAAACACCACTTTAAATTTTCTAGACCTCACGTTATCAGTTATAAACAATAAAATAGATTTTAAAAATTACCGTAAACCCACTTATACAGACATAACTATCCATAACACCTCAAATCATCCAACCTCCCACAAACATTCTGCTTTCCACTCGATGATATACCGGTTAGTTACGGTCCCGTTATCAAATGCTAATTTTTCACTAGAACTATCCATAATTAAACAAATTTCAATAAATAACGGTTATCATGAAAACTTAGTCATTAACATACTAAATAAAAAAATAAAAAAAATGTCGTCAAATAAGTTTTTATTCAACAGTACCCCCCCTAATAATAATATAACAAATAATAATAATCAACCGTATCAATGGCGTAGAATCTTATATATCAATAACTTTTCCCAACAAAGCATTAAAAACCTTCCGTCAGAGATTAAACCAGCATTTTACACAGATAATAGTTTAGGTAAAAAAAAAAAAAAAATTTTAATTAACGGAAAAGATAAAGAAGACAGTTTAGGCCACTCAGGCATTTATTCACTTCAATGTAATGATTGCCCGGCGTTCTATGTAGGCAAAACGTCGCGTAATGTTAATATCCGTGTAAAAGAACACTTAAGATGTCTAAATAATAATGGTTTCTCCGAATTTGCTAACCATCTCTTAGAAACAGACCACACATTCGATAAAATACAGGCACTAGTTTACTGCATAAAAATGTAACCGGCATTCGATTAGATAACCTAGAAGCATTAGAAATAAGGAAAGCAAAAACACTAATAGTAGACTAATAAATAATCAAATAAATTTAAATAAAAGTCCAATCTTTAAATTATTCCCAATAAACAAAGTACATTTCCTTCCCGATCAGCAGGTACCTGCTGATCTCCCACCCTTGGCACTTCACTAGCCTGTTTGTATCATTCCATAACACATGTGCATCTTAGTTCATAGTTTAGTTGTATACTGCCCTGAAGAAGCTACGGTAGTAGCGAAACCCGGTCGGCTAAAGTATAAATAAAAGTGATGTAAAACAAAGTTATTGTTTTATTTTATAAATTAATATATTATATATATATTTTAAATAACACCAAAGTTATTCAAACCATAAATAACTATAAAATCTACAGTAAATCTTTAAGTTGGGCCGTACATTTATTGATTATAACAATAACAATTTTATTGTAATCCAATAACTATCATAAACTATCTGTGCTCCAATTAGCCACAATCATAGGATGACCGTATTTTTGTTAACAAGAAGTAGTGAGTAAATAATAATAAGCAAATAATAATCAGTAAATAGTAATGAGCGTATAATAATACAATTATAATAATAAGTATATAATTATAAAAATAGGTCAAAAATAATAAGCAAGATCGTGAAGCTTAGCTGCAGACTGCTGGGTGGAGATGGTCCTGATGATCGCCAATCTCCGGAGATAGATGAATGCACAAGAAGAAGAATAAGAAGACAATAAAAGTTCGGACTAACCAGCCTGCAAGCTACGCCTCTCATGGGGTTTCATGATAAATCAACACACGTATGAATCGGCACACCTTTTACAAGTGATATAAAGTCATTAAAAGTACGAAAACACAGACTATCCCGAAAACCTAATCTAAACTAATATCAGTATAATTGTTTTTATTGATATGATGTTACGATTATTAAAGATTTCGTCAGTGACAGTTTTTTTTTTCTTTTACAATAACATACACACAGGAGGCAATGAGGGAAATAATTTCCCCCAGGGAATATATCATCTTCGGTGATGCTGTGTGGATGATCTTTTAGAGGATAGAAAGGAGTGAACCTGGGTCTTGAAGAGACCCATGTTGTAGGAAGGAGAAATACAGAGGCCGGCAGATCATTCCACGGCCGAGTTGTTGAACACAAGAACGAGTCGTAGAAGCGACCCGTTCTCATGTGACAAATGTCAACCGTGTCCAAATGTTGGGCGCGCGTTTGGCGTGTTTCCCGACTGTGCACCGGTGCCGAAGGGATCAATGACGCTAGTTCCTCAGAGCATCTTCCATTAAAACACCAGTAAACAAGGACAGCATTCCCACCTGATCTGTGTGCTCCAAAGATTGTAATCCATTTGTTAAAATAGGCGAATCTATCAAACTAACCGCCGTTTTTGCACAATGTCAAGGCTTTTTTTCGATATTTTGGGGCTCTCGATCAGAGGTGACTGCCAAATTCTACAGTGGGAGCACTTGCGATTTATACAGGGTCAGCAATTGTGTACTATTAAAGCATCTGAGAGCTCTGTACAGTACGCGTAGCTTCTGAGAGACTAACTTTACTCTGGCTTCGATGGAGCCCCCATACCTGAGCTGGTCACTTAGGGTTACACCAAACATATCAATGGAGGGCTTGGGTTGGCTTTCATTAAAGGATACTAGATTATCATTTTGATCCCTTTTAGACGTAATCAGAGATGATTGGGTCTTTGAAACATTAAATTCGACGTTCGACGTTAAGGCTATTCTTACCCCAAGAGGAAACCCTCTCGAGGTAACCATTTCTCTGCTTCAAAACCCTCCGAACCGTTGGAGTTTGTGTTTAAGTATGATTTTTATGATGGCTTTTCATGTTCTAATAAGTGAATTAAGAATATTATCATTAGCACTGCCCCATCCGATAAAACCATATTCTAATAGTGATTGACAGAGGGTAGTGTAGATAATAGATGGTGTTTTTTTTTTCATACGTAGAACTTAAGTTTAATCAAACTTGTACAGGCATTTGCACCTTATTCCAGAGGGAATATATAGCCTCAGTATCGCCCGGGTGAGCCACCTATTCAGAATCGAAACATTGCGCGTTGGTTGAAATAGTTACAGTTAGTTAGGTTCAGTAATCAGATCTCTTTCCTTTTCTTTACTAAATCTAACAGCTTTTAGTTAGATCTATCAATATGTTTGCGCTTTTGCAGCACAAACGTCAAAATAATTCTGTTTAACGCAATCTGCACATGTCTGCACAAGTCAGAATTGTGGGTAGATTACACTGCATCCCAATGGCATAAGCTAAAATTCACCTATAATAATGCATATCGCAAACTATTCTGTCTACCTGAAATGTTCCTGGAGGGACAAGTGCACTCTTACACACAGGATAAAGCTTACGTAAAGCTTTGTTGCTACTTGTATAATGCCAGTATGCCTTGTATACAATTTACTGAGATTATGTATGTCTAACTTATTTTTTGTTTTAATTTTTATTATTTTTTATAAGTAATTATTTTGGATGTTGTACATCCTGTATCATCTTTAAAAATGCCTTAAAATGTAAATTTTCTAAAATTTTTAAAAAGAATAAACAGTTGAATTGAATTGAATTGAATTGAAGTGAATTGAATTGAATTGAATTGAATTGAATTGAATTGAATTGAATTGAATTGAATCGAATTGAATTGAATTGAATTGAATTGAATTGAATTGAATTGAATTGAATTGAATTGAATTTAATTTAATTTAATTTAATTTAATTTAATTTAATTTAATTTAATTGAATTGAATTGAATTGAACTCTTTCAGGGCACTTCTCCGCGACCGCATGGGAAGCTTATGGTGAGAGTACGACAATTCAATAATGCCATAATTATTGCCATGGCTGGCTGAACGGAGTCCCCCGATGGCCCTCTAGAGCTGGGGGACCGTCAGATATCCACTATAAACATTTTAAATTTTGTACAAATGAATATTTTATTTCACTCTTCTATTTATGCACTGTTATTTCTTTTTATGTATTATTATTGTAACGTATGGAACATATTGCATTGATCTACCCCTGCATACCTTCTGAAATAAGGCGTTATTATTATTATTGTTGCCAATTTTATGATAAGAATCATTAATTCATCGCTAATCAATTACAAATAAAAGTAGATGTTTTTACAAACCCAATGTTTACAGAATCACAGAAGAATAATACCCAAACAAAAAAAAAGGCAAAAAACACGATATTACATTTTTCCAATTTCGTCCACTGGGTATTGTAAGATTCATTCATCTGCTGTTTCGAGTAGTGAGTTGGTACCTATTTACTTGCACCTAGTTACTTATTTACGACATTTCATTGAAGAAACAAAGCGTGCTGCCATTGACGGCTGCTAGCAATTAAAAGCCATTGCTTCTTCCGTCGCTGCCAATAATTTAAACTGTGGCAAGCAAGCTGCAACGATGATCGTCAATCTCGTTGGTACATTGGACATACTCGCTAGAAAAGGGACAGGAAATACTTCTATCAATTTAATCTAGTGTTTAATAAGCCAAGATAATAATTAAATTATCTCATAGAATTTAAAGATAGTTGAAATCATTGAAATCAATTACGAATGTGTGAGAATGTGAAAAATGCTTCAGATGTATGGAAAAACTTACAAAAAAAAAAAAATTGTAATACAATTTCTCCACAAAGAAGGGAAATAATTTCCCGTACGGCCTATTTCATCTTTAGGGATGCTGTGTGGGGGTCTTTTGGAGGATAGGAAGGAATGAACCTGTGTCTTGACGAGACACATGTTATAGGAGGGAGGAAACATAGGCCGGCAGATCATTCCAGCGTGTTTTATAAAGGGCAAAGACTTTATAATAACCTACCAAATTCCATAAAGAAAGCCTCAAGTCTTGGCACTTTCCGTAAAACATGTGCTATATACATAAAGAAAAATTTATGACTTATATTTGTATTAACTGTATTTCTTAAACCCTATTTTTTTTTTTTGAACTGGGGTAACTGTATTTCTTTTTTTTTATTAACTGTATTCTTTCCGTTATAATTTTATGACTCTATTTATTTTATTATGTATCTTATATGTTTTTTATTACTAGATGTATGAAAATTTGCTTACATCTAAATAAAGTTACAAAAACAAAAAAAAACAAATTCCACAGCCGAGCTGTTGAATACGAGAACGAGTCGTAGAAGTGACCCGTTCTCATGTGACAAATGTCAACCGTGTACAAATGTTGGGAGCGGGGTTTGCGTGTTTCCGGACTGTGCGCTGGTGCCGAAGGTATCAATGACGCTAGTTCCTCAGAGCATCTTCCATTAAAATACCGGTAGAACAAGGACAGCCTTCCCAATTGACATCTGTGCTCCAAAGATTGCAATCCATGTGTTAAGATAGGCGAATAGCCGAAATAAAATAATTAAAATATATATTTATCGAACGCAAGAGAAAAAATATGTTGTCGGTAAATCAGGATTTTTTTTTTAAATATATACATATGTATATATTTAAAAAAAAAAATAAAAGGGTGCGGGTTCGAGTCCTGCCGGCGACATTTATCTTTGCTCGGAAGGTTTTTTCAATTTGGATGAGTGTTTTAGATTAATAATTATTGTTTATAAAAATAATAATATACATATGTCTTCGTACGTTGATAACTTGCCGAATGGTGTGATGGTGATAGAGAAGGGTAAAGGTCCGCTCACCGTGCCACCATTTCGCGGTCATCAGTACTAGCAGTTAGTACTAGGACGTTTTATGGGTGGCTGATGTTTTTCCTCTTTTTCACCATTTATACACAATATTTTACTTATGTACATATGTACGTCTAATAAAATGATTTACGTAACTAATAATAGTATTTAACTTTTAAAAAAAAATTATAAATGATGGAGCTCGGATGATTTTCTAGCACCGCAAGGGAAGGGTTAAGTGCATTCAATTATAACTAATAATAATGTTTTATTATGTTCTTTAAAAAAAAAAATGATATCTTCACTGGGATTTCCCGTGCTAAGGATTTTATTTAAAAAATATAAAATTACATTAAATTAAATTGATGTGCTCTAAGGAAAAAAATAATAAAATCTAAGATGAGGTGTTTTAAGTGCAGTCGATTGATTTCGGTGTTATTCTGTATTTGGTGTTAATATATTTAATATTTCCGATCACCTTATGAAACATATCCTGTGTTTTATTTGATTTTTAAATTTATTACGGTTGCTGTTATTTTTAAAGGATATTGGGATTTTGTTGTAGAGTTTTGTACCATAGTAAAGGAATTTTTTTTGTCCAAATGTTGTGTTTGTGGTTCCTTGTTGTATGTGTTTTTTAATGTCTTCCCTTAAAATAAATTGTGTTTCTTTTAAGTAGTTGGTACCTACTACCTAGTTATAGCTTGACAATTTTTTTTTCTCATTACAGTGGCAACACCAAACTCTTCACTTTGTTGTTGAAATTTATTTTTCACATTCGACTTTGAAGTTCGTTTTAAAGAAACGGGCCAAACATCAAAAAATCATTTTCAGCATTTTTTGTTTATTTATAATATTGAACTGTGAATGTAATATATTTTTTTTATTTATCTAAAATCAAATGCACGATTATTCCGATACATAAATTTCTAAAAAAACAAAAAAAAATGACTCCCGTGTACTTCCTTGCAAAGTTTTAATAATAAAAAAAAATTTAACATAAAATTTCCTTTCGGAAAATGGCATTAACTTCAGAACGCCGTTTAAATACAGTTAAAAAATATGCACTTGGATCATCTTCCTATGGCATTGACATTTTAGCGTCCTAATTTTTCGTCTACTATAAAAAGCCAGACTGTAACTATGGGACTTAAATATGGTTAGAAACTCAGTTAGAATTAATTCCCAACTAAAAGTGCGAATTCTGTTTCTTTTTTAATTATACATGAAATGACTAGTCACACGCGATTGATTCATCCACTTGTTAGAAAATAAAGAATATTCCAGAAAAACACGACTAACGTAGTAAACAATGATAATAATAATGTTACAGTAATTTGTTCCAAGACGGGCTGACACGAAAGGAATGGGATGCGTAATATGATTGTACATTATGAGATGAGACGCAGAATATCCCGGAGTCAGGGTCCGTGACACCGGACGAGAGGTCAATCTGCCTTGAAGAGGTCCCTCTGACCCCGTGGGGGAGGGGAAGTATGATGAAGCGCGGCGAGGGGGTTAGAGGAGGAAGGGACATGAGTCAAATGGTCAGATGTTCTCCTCTCGCGTTGTCTTATTCACCAGGAAGCAGCAGCCGGGATGGGTCAGCATTAGAGTGCAGCTCATTCAGCTTTATTTACGTCCACAGTACTCGTATATCGTTAGTGATTTATTTTTATTATTGAATGAAACAATAAAACTTTGTTTTAACTACTTTTTATTTTATACACCGACCGGCTTCGGAACAACCGTTCCTTCATCGGAGCAAAATATATACTAACTTAACAATATTACAAAATTATGGCAGAACATATATATATTAGGTGTCACATCGGGGTGGGGTGTGACTAGGGATTAGTACAGAGTGCGTGGAAGAGATAGAGATTCAGGAAGGGGTGAAAAGGAACATGTTTAAAACGGGGCTGTAAGCTAAATATGTTTGATTGTAAATAATAGACTCATTATAATTAAGGGATTTCTTAATTTCTAAGGCTTCTAAATTAATGTGAAGAATATTGATCCCTGTATTTTTATCAAAACTACGATTATTCGATATAATGCGAATTCAGAAATTTATTATTCTTAAGACATCTTACATATTCTTTGATGCTAATTTTGAAATTACGGCTTGTTTTTCCGATATAAATTGAGCAACAGTCTTTACAAGTTAGTTTATATATACCGCAGTGAGTACATTTATGGCATTTATCTCCAGTGTTTCTCAAAAAAAATTCTATATTATTTTTGCATTTAAGTCAGTTTATTATTAGAAGGAACATTTTTGGAGAATTCAACTGAAAAATTATTTAGGTTTGTATTTTTTTGTCAATCTATATATATTAATAATACCAATTTAAATTTATAAACATTTTTTTTTTATTAAAAATTTTATTATGATATCGTGTAAGAAAAAAATTTCAGTATCAAAAATAAATTTATAATTATGTTAGAAAATATAATAATACTTAAATCAGATACAGAAATCAGCACAACCGGCAGATATAAACAAGATGTGTAGGTATAGAATAAAGGTAGGTACGCAGCTGTTCACATTTTCATCGACGAAGGCACGGTTGTGGCGAAACCAGTTGGCTAGTTGTTATAAATAAAGAAATTTGCACAAGCTACTGTTTCATTACAAATTTAAGATTTTTTTTAAATTCCCACATATTTTGGGTTGAAATCCTGCATACGAAAATCAAATTTATTTAAATGATTAAGTGTTGTTTTGTATGAGCCACAATTTAATAAATAAATATCAACGCACACAATAATAATTAGGTGACAATACATAAAATGCAACTGCTAGTGATATGAAATAGGAAAGAAAACAAAATTAAATCCTTTCACTGTTTTTTGTGCATTTCTAACCAGTAATTTATCCTATCTGGCCACAGATCACTCGTCATCCTCAACTCCCCTCCAATATCAAGAATATGTATTGCATCTTCAGTAGCAGGAGTCCATTTTATTTTAATCAAATCCGTTATTTCTGGAGTAGGATCTCTGAAAACAGAATATATCGAGCAATTTAGCACAATATTGATAAAGCGCAGAAATAATGTGTTCATCTTTGAGCTTAGTCCCTCTCCACGAAATCTCGTCCTACTCTACTAACTGAGAGTTCTTCAAAATAGAAATGCTATAACTTACCCAAATTTAGCGAAATCAGTCCACATCTTGACCATGCGATTTCTCACTGAGCGGTCTTTGGGAGTAATTATTTCTTCATTTACCAAGCCGGATGAACACAGATAGAAAGCATCGTCCCCGTGGCACGCCCCTTTATCTTTGATACTAAAATTCTTTTTCATGGCATTTAGGTTACCGTCATAAGAAAACATGTACATAAATGGCTGTACATAAGGCAACTTCAACTGCAAAGAGTAAAACATCGGCCCAACTGTGATCAGATCCGAAAGGAAATTGTTTACCATGTCCTCGGCGTTCTTGTTTTCGTACGTTAGTTTGTAAAGATCACGCAGTTTTTCGTCCGTTTTCTCCTCGTTTTCAAGAATATAATCCTTTGGCAAGAAGTTTATAAACCGTCTAAATCTAAGACTGATGAGGTTTCTTTGGAATCCGGGAGTGTCGTATGCTGCCTTGAAAACAGTTCCTTCTTTCTCTGCAAATCCGCATATTGAAGGAAGTTTCATGAACTGACCAGATCTCATTAGTTCGAGAGGTTCTCGATTTAGAAATGGTTCAATATTTTTAAACGTTTTCTCAACTACTGGGACGAACAGAAATATATTTGCTGCTTGAAAGTCATCAGCATTTTTCAAAGTCATCGTAGCTTCTAGCATTTCTTTTACATCAACTTTCATGAGAAAGTCCAGCATATCTTTGCTTTCTGTGGATGTACCACCGAGTTTCCTGACCAATCGCTTGGCAACGTCCAGAGGATTCTGGCATTTTGCCCAAGGGCCGAGAGTGGATCCTGATTGTAGAATGGCCTTATGGAACAGACCTTTAGACATCGGCGACAACAAGTGATACTCCAGACACGCAGCTCCCGCACTTGTAGAAAATGCGGTAACATTCTCTGGATTGCCTCCGAAATATTTGATGTTTTGCTGTATCCATTTCAAAGCGAGGTTTTGGTCTCTCAGTCCAGCATTTCCCGGAGCTTCTGGTAAGTCGAGGCATAGAAATCCTAATGCTGACAATCGATAGTTTATTGTTACAAGAATAGTATCTTGCTCAACGATGAAGTCTGGCGAAAACAAATCGGAGTTTCCAGATCCGTTAAGGAAGCCTCCCCCGTGGAAGAACACCATCACTGGCATCGGGACCACTGGTCCGCGGCTCTGGTTGGGTAGTGAAGGCGTATAGACGTTCAGAAAAAGACAATCTTCGTCGCCCATATAATTCATAGTGAGGATTCGGAATTGAGAACACTCGTTTCCATGTTTTGTTGCATCTCTGATTCCGCTCCATAATTTACCTGGTACAGGAGGCTGCAATAAAATGTACAATATGTATGTAGACAATTTCCAAACTTTTTAAAAACTGTTTTGAATGGCTTGTTGCATACTTATGTATGTATATTTTTGCATGGTTAACATTAATTTATTAGACCCTATTGTAATTATTTCGGATGGTCAATTGTTATTTTCTCTGCCCACATATTGGAGTATTTAAATTTTATTTTGTTTTCATAAAAATCAATTGCTCTGTGGTTTGACATTATATTAAATAAAACAAACACTTTATTATAAACCACGGATTTATTGAATTTTTACGCCAGCCGGTTTCGCTTAGATCAAGTTTCGTCAGGGCAAATATAATAACCGAAGAATAATGTAGATACTTATCATATACATATACGTAGGTACAGAAAACAGTATCTCTCAACAGCAACAACAACAATCTCTCTGTATTTTTTTCTATTACTATGTAGGTATATATATATATATATATAGTAAATCCGTGGTGGTGTTGGTTTTATTTAATTATAGTTAATTATTTACTTTGGAAGATTCATCATTTTGATTGTTAGATACGAATGCAGTAGAACAAAACTATAAATGTTACAAAAACTTATTTTTCTTTGCAATAATTCCAAGGCTTGTGTCTTCTTTAGGGATGCTGTGTTAAGGGACTTTTAAATGATAGGAAATAGTCAACCTTGGTCTCGACGAGACCCATGTTATAAGATGGAGGAAACACAGAGGCCGGCAGATCATTCCAGATTAAAATAGCGGTAGAACAAGGACAGCATTTCCACCTGACGTCTGTGCTCCAAAGATCGCAATCCGTTTATTAAGATAGGGGAATCTATCAATTTCTGCACAGAGTCAAGGGTTTTTTTCAGATATTTTTGGGCTCCAGACCGAGAACATTGAACAAGAGATAACAATTACCTTAAATCGAAGATTTCCAAGGGGAGGTTCAGCGTAAGGAATTCCAAGGAACCTGTAATACTTTATTTTGCTGCCTACGGTGGTACCCTCCGCGCCCTGCAGAATTCCTTGGTTAACTTTTACACATAAGTTATTAGCCATTTTGTCAAAATTGTACCACTCCGTCTGCACAGGTCAAACTATGCAAAGTAAAACCTTTACCACCGGCCGATGGTTTTATACTGAACGAACGTTGCATATCAGTCTACTTTATCTGTCCATTGCCCTTCGCTGTATTGGATTGTAATTTATTTTTAATGGATGATCCTAAACATGTAACATACTGCACAGGTAAGCATATTTAAATGTTGTCGAGTGTTCCTAAGAGTCGGGTTCGCATGTAGGTAGTATTTAGAAATGTTAACCCCTTAGGTATTCAAGTAGCGTAAACGCCACCAAACATCAAAACCGGTGGAGCCTCATAGTGGCGTTTACGCCACCTACTGCGCGACGTACTCATAAATATCGTTCTATCTCTTTTTTATCACGGTTATATATCTGAACTCGAAATAGATAAAACCACGCTTCCTTTCTGCATTTAAAAGTTAATCACAAAATCTTCCGAATAATTATAATAAATACCCAAAAGCAGTCGATCGCAATAGCTTGTTTTTACACGCGGTTCACCAAGATGTCCAACAGTAATAAAATGTTGTACTGCAATTCACTCAAAATGTCTAGTTAACTATGTGTTATTATTAAAAAACAATAGAAATTTCAGAATTGAAACGTTACTTGAAATGGCTTTTAGCCGTGTTTGGTGACCAGATCTGAATAGCCAGGTATTTCATCACCTTCCTCTTCTCCTTCTCCTTCCCCTCTCCAATACCTTCAGCCTCACAATTTTCTCCAATTGGGGATGTCATAGTCTCAATGGCTTCAGACGGTTGGGAGCAGTTGGGACTCTTGGGCGGTATTCATATAAAAAAAGAACGGTATTGTGCATTTCTCAACTATATATTTGTGTAACTGGAACGATCTATGGTGATAATTCACAAAAGCAGATATTCTATTATAAAATTTCGTTAAAACATGCAATAATTCGGTACAAAATAAATGATTTGTAAACGCTTTCGTGTAGCGCGTCATTTCCCAAAGCGTAAATTGTATGGGAAATGTAAAATGCAATAAAGGTTATGTTAATTTTTTTAACGAAAATTATCACGTTTTTTTTGTTAAATTGTCCCATAAATGCAGTGTTTTAATTTAAATAAGATCATTAATAACATATTTTTAACAGTTACTTTAATTATTTATTAAAATACTGGTTATATCGCTTCCAAAAATTGTTCCAACCGACATGCAAAAATGCACGCATTCTGGTTCTATGTGGCAAATCTACAAGTGCGATTAAACTTGTAGATTTATTTTAAATTATTTTTATATGTAACGAAAAAAAGGGGAAGTGAAAATTATCTTTATAATACGTTTGTGTATATAGGTATATTTTTAGTTTCATATAAAGTAATATTATTCAGATTTACATCAAAAAAATTAAGGGTAAGTGACATTAATTTTTTTTTATCAATATTTAAATACTTTTAAGGGAATTTACCAATTTGTAATACGTTTAAAAACGGCGAATTTATTTGAGGTTGAATGACACACGCAAATATTTCGCGACGAAATTATCAATATGACAGGTAATCAGGTATAACCGATAAATAAACCAATTTCAGACACCCGAGGGGTTAAATTTCATAAGACGTGAACATTACAGTCCTACCTTTTATAGTGGACAAAAAAATGGTGGCGCTGCAATCGTTTAAAATGTTTTAAATGACATCGCCAGGGTGACTCATAGGAAGATAATAAATAGTATGTTTAAAAAAGCGCAATGGCCCAAGTGCATAGTTTTTTTTTTTAAATGAAGAAAAAAATTATGATAACGACGGAATTTTTTATAATTTTTTTTCTGTAACGATTTAAAATGTGTCATTTTTAATATGCCACCAAAACGACATGTTCGTGAATATGGCGTCGATGACGTCACGCCAACCAACGTCGGTGACAGCCGTCCTTCCAGCCAGTAGCGTTATGTAGATCATAATGACGTATTAACCAGTTCGAACCGTCTCGGAATGTGTGGTTTAGATCGTTTTTTTTTTAAATCGACAATCATTAATGAAAATATTAAAATTACACATTTTTGTTTGATTATCAGAATCAGAACTATGAACTTAAAATCTTCTGAAAAAATATTATGTTTTTATATGAATGGTACATAATATAATAACTTGTATGATTGAGGCAACATGCATGGAGCTCTCGCCACGATATATATACATTTTTTTTAAATAAATAAAATAAGTTTCTAGTGACAAAACAATATTTTTTTCGAAATGTGGGTTCGTGAGGTTTAGTTTCACGGAACATTGCTTGTGGGACTAACATTCTAGACGATCAGTTAATTTGCATTGGCGTATGCAGGTTAATGATTGCTATGATGGTAGTCCACCTCCGATAGGAGAGGATACAGGATACCTGAAGAAGAATAGAAGTTTTAGAGCTAAATCTAAAGAAATCATATAATTTAGAAACATCGTTAGTTAGAGAGTTTTGTTGTCTTAGAGACAATATGGAACACCAGTGAATATATATATATATATATATATATATATATATAATAATAGTTGGATGACTTGTATAGCGCCGTTTTTGTGAAAAATCACCTCAAGGGCGCTGTACAAATATTTCTTAACTAATTATGCACAGACAGATACAGAAAAACATACTTACCTGGCAGGTCGCTTCAGATGAACACAGTTTTAGAAAAATTTAATTATAGAGATGATACTTTTACATGGTTATTTGTTTCTCCTTATCTATTGATGTTACATTTATTAGATGATTGGTGGCACAAGAAGAGTTGGTATTTATTGAATTATTGGTATTAATTCTAAGGACTGGAAAGTATTCATAAAATGAATTTTAGGACTCGAAAATATCTATAAAAATTACCTTAAAAAGCGTAAGAAGCTTTTAATAAATATTAACGTTTTTTTTATTTTTTTTATTTTACACTTTGGTTGTTTACAGTATTGCGGGCTGTGGACGCATTTGCGCACCGATGCGTGAATTTTTAATTATATATTTTTTTATTATATTTTTTTTTTATTTATTTAATGACTTTAGGTAAGTACTAACCGGCCAGCCTAGCTAAGCAATTTACAGGTGAATTTCTTCAATTTATGGATACGATTGTTTGAAAAGATGTGTTTTAAGTTTAGTTCTGAATTCTGTTGAGTTTTGATAATTCTTAAGTCATGCGGCAGTTCATTCCAGGCTTTAGGTCCTGACACTCCTGCGGCACGATCACCGAACTTAGTATTAGATGTGCGCTTTGGTTCCTTCAACCTGCCGATAGCTTATGACGCTGCTGACCTAAGGGTGGACTGCCGTGAGTTGGTATTTTCGGGAATACACAGTTCTGATAAGTAAGCCGGAGCCATTCCGTTAAGTGACTTATATATAAATATATATATATATATACATTAAGGTGGTCCAGGCCTATATAGTAAAAAAAAAATCAAATATAGGTGTAGCCGTACCCTTGATTTGTTACACCTACCATTCCTATGATGTGTTAAAAATTTCAGCCCCTTATCTTATATACAAGGGGGTGCTCATTGAATTATAAGTTTTTGACAAAATTTCAGGATTTTAAATAAAACACGTAATTTAAGGTTTATTAATATTACAAGTATTTTAATCAAATAAGTATACAAATTATTTAAATATGAATAAAATTTTGTAACAAAGTAATACTTAACATAATATTAGTCGCAATATTTCAAAACTATGTTTGTTAACTCCTTTTTGGATGTTTCAGTGGAAACGATTTTTCTGTTTTGTTCAACGATGTGAAGTAAAAATTGCTTTTCTTCCTCAGTCTTAGTGAGTAACGTGTTGTAATCTTCAAACAGTTTAACTCCTCTCTCCGCTGTATCATTAACAACACGCAAATTTGTGACGCAGCTTTTGCCTTGAAGGTAATCAACATTGTCATTCCAAGTCTCAGGAGGTAATTGCAAGAAAGAGTCCTTGATTTCAAGAACTAAGAGTGTTTTCAACGTTCTTTGTGTTGCAAAAGCATCTAATGTAACCTCTGAGGAAAGCTTAGCAGAGTCACCTCGTACTGAACGATTACCGACATCAGAATTTATTTTTTGAAAAATGGCCTGTTTCTCAGCATCAGACAGCTTGTCAGAAAACAAGGCAAATGCAAGTAGTTCATCTGACAAATACCATAAGTGATGCTCTAAGACATCCCTAGCTGCTATACTGATTTCGGAATCAATGGATTCGTACAATTTTAAGCTCTTCCAAAGTAGTAAGTCATTTACTGGCGCATCTGCTGCCAAAGGCGCTTCGATCCAAACTTTGGTGTAGATGAGCACACCAAAACTAACAAATCGAACAATTTGTTTTTCTTCTCTCTTTGTTAGTTTAAATGCTTGTAAATTATTTCTAAAGAGAAAAATCTTCAAAGCATACAGCAATTTCGCCATCCAACGAGCATGATGAATCGGACCTGGAGCGCGCCAATGTATCTTCGTAGGAGGTTAGTTCAAAACAATCATGGTGAGCTTTATTAGCTCTTCGTAATCATCACGAACTTGATTATCTCTAGATAGAGCGGTTGTAAGCTGTTTCTTCCCAGGTGCAGAACTAACTTACCAATGGTGATGCCTCTGGGAAGACTTACTAGGTTAATTAGCTGCCTGATAACTTTACAAGTATCAGGCATTAATAATGCATGATACTTGTATGGTTTTTCCCAAACAATATTGAAGTAAAGCTACAAGCCCGAGGTAATTATGCCTACTGGAAAAAACCAAAATAATTAGAAATTAGACAGCCAAAGACCACTTAGTAACAATTGTAAGAAAACCCACATATTCGAATAAAATCCTTGTAGACCACCCCTCTTACCCTCCCCCATATTTGTGTATATAAGCCTGAAGATGGTCTTGACAGGCTGAACCTGGTTACAGTCAAATAAAATTAAGTGGAAAAAAGTTTTATATTAGTTTCATTATAATATATTAAAAAGTACAAATTAAGCATTTTACACAAAAATTTCAAAAACAACACTCGATTGAGCACCCCTTTTTACTTGAGCCATCTCGCTGAAATTTTACTATGTTATTACTATGAATACATGTAACAAATTCACGGAGCGGTCAGATGAAAAATAATAAAAAAAAAATTTTGGACCACCCTAATATACATTCATATTCATCAGCAAATGCCCATTCTGAATATACAACTTTTATTATTTATACGTAGAATTAATAAATCGTTATTTAAAAGTGAATAAAAAATCGTCTCATCAAAACACCTTGTTATGTTGGAACCTTTGCATTTGGAACATCTGACATCACGTGCGCATTCTGTTTTTGAATTAGTACAGATATTTTTATTTTTCAATTTTGTTTTCTATTTCAAATATGTATTTTTGAGTTTTGGCGAAATTTTAATTTAATTTGGGTGGCTTTAAGCTCTGTAAATTTTGTTCAATATAAAAAAAAAATATTATTAATGAAAAAAATTAGACTATTCACGGTTAAACTAATTATCAATACGGATATTATGATAATGTTGATGCTCAATACAATTATTATTCTTTGAGCTAAAGTTTCTAAAAATGTGCATAATTTACGTACGGTAAAACTCATTCTAAATTTGACATTTGACATTCTATCCTCAAAAGTGGTCAAAACCGACCGTCCATAGATTTGGAACGTTTTGGTGAACTTTGAAGAATTGAAACTATGAAAATTATTCTAACTATGAAAACATACGAACTATACGGGTATTTAAATTTGAACGTTATTATTGATTAAAAAAGACTAAAAAAATGGGACTACAGTTCCTTATTGTATCATTTGTATAATTAATTGGGTTCAAAGTCAATGTGTATGATTGTTAATGATACTTAAACTACGACATTTATGCAACAGATAGGGACTTGCTGTCAGTTTTCACGATAGTACACACTGATAACGTCTGACTCGTTCTAAATTATATATCCGCCAATACAATTTCAAAATAGTTTAACCTTTATCCACGAATACAATTTAGCGAAATGTTTTTTCCACGTGTGATTCAATTGAAATATGATAATTCTACCGTAAATCCGTGGACGTCTCATTAACTACCGGGGTCGGCAGAGAGGACAGACCGCCAGACAACTCGATCTTGGCATACACTTCTTGCTTCAATTACATTCTCTTCTGTTATTCTGACTTCTGACATGACCCGACTCAAGTATTTGATTTGCAATTGCATTTGAAACATCTGACGTCACGTGCACATTCTGTTTTTGAATTAGTATAGACATTTTTATTTTTCAATTTTGTTTTCTATTTTTAATATGTATTTTTGAGTTTTGACGAAATTTTAATTTAATTTGGATGACTTTCAAGTCTTTAATTTGTGTTCAATATAGTAAAAAAAAAACTAATTTTAAATATATAAATTAGGGTATTCATGAGCAAACCATTTATCAATACGGATATTATGACAATGTTATTGCTCAATACTATTATTATTATTTTAGTAAAAGTTTCTAAAAAATTCACATTCTAACCTCAAAACCGTCCGGCCATAGATTTGTAGCGTTTTGGCGGACTTTGAAAAATTGACACTTTAAAAATTATTTTAACTATGAAAACTAACTTTAGAAAAAAAAACTAAATATAATGGTATTTATGTTTGAACGTCATTAATGATAAAAAAAAAAACAACAAAAAATTGGACTCGAGTTATTGTATTTATTTTACCCTTTTATGTAATGGTTTTTGAAACCTTGGTTTTGTAAATTGTATGTTCCATTACTATTTGAATAGCTTCCTCAGTTTAACAAGTTTCCTTAAATATGTCTACGTATATTATTATTAAATATTATAGCGTTTATTCTTTACCAAATCAATTAACGGGACGGCCCCGGGTTACCTGTCGGAACTTTGCATCCCTGGAAATTCCAACTCACGACAGTCAACTCTTAGATCAGTGACGTCATCGGCTATCGGAAGGCTGGAGCAACCAAAGCGCACATCGGGTACTAAGTTTGGTGATCGTGCTTTCAGCGTGTCAGGCCCTAAAGCCTGGAATAAACTACCATACGATCTAAGATTGATTAATGACTCGACAGAATTCAAAGCAAAACTCAAAATGCATCTCTTCAGAAAGTCATATCCACGAATGATTCAGTTGCATACCTAATTAATACGGCGAAGCTAGCCGTTAGTTCCTACCTAATGTTATTAACACAAATATTTGAAACTTTTCATAGTCCGCGACATTGTAAATAACTATAAATATTTGTAATTCTAAATAATTATTATCGAAAATCTCAAATAAAATAATGTTTCAAATAAATACCTACTCTTCTCTTGCCACTAACCTTCTAATAAATATAATATCAATGACAAATAGGATTTAAACAGTAACTGCAATATCATGCAGATCTTACTGAAAATTCTTTTAGTGAGATCAATTCTGTGGTACAAAATTATATTTCAGCACATTAATATCCCTATATATAATACAAATAGACTAGAGCACACTTACAATACTCGTCTCAATTTTAATGATGGATTAATTGTTCCTAAGCATACAAACAAATATGGACAGAGAATTTTAGATCACATGAATCCTAGCTGTATGTTACCCGCTGAAATAAATATAAAAAAAAAACTGTATTAAAACTAAACAATTAATAAATATATTGAAAACTGGGGTAGCTGAAAGAAGTTATTTGTATCAGATAATAAGGAAATACTATTTTATGTATGAATTATTGTTGTCGTTTATATATATATATATAAATATATATTTTTTTTAAAAATATAATTGAAGAAATATTTTTGATTAAGATTCTTGAGAAATATTTATGTTTTAAGTTTGTTACATATGTTTTTTCATCTTTTTATTTTATGTAGCAATACATATTTTGTAACCTTATTTGTAAATTTTGAGTTTTGAATAACAAGTTCCCGTTAGACAAAGTACAAAAAAGTAGTTTATCGGGACTTTTTGCAGTGTATTTTTTCTCAATGTTCAATGTATTCTAATATTGTGTCTCGTGCGTGCAAAATCATATCTTCTCAAGCGAAAACTGTATAATTTAACGTTTTAATCTGGAGTGACCTACCAGGTAAGTATGTTTCTGTATTTGTTTGTAGATAATAAGATAAACCCTAGCAAGTAGTATTTGCACATCGCCCTTGAGGTGATTTTTCACAAAAAAACGGCGCTATACAAGTCATCCAAGTATTATTATTATTAACAACGGGTGTTATCTTATAAAAATAAATTATTTTAATATGTTTTATATAATAATTTGAACCCCCCTCGCCGGAGATAGTGAGTGTAACGTCATCGCGTAAATTATTGATGATGATACAAATAAACAAATAAGTGGGCACGCGTCCTGCGGCAGCTGTCACCCACTCAAGTGATGGATACCATATTATGTCCAGTGCATGTAGGTACCTACTGGAGGCAGTAGGAACATTATATTATATTATATTATTATGGTGTGTGCTGTGCGCTGTGCGGTAGGGGGAAGGAGGAAGATAATATGAAATCTGAAGGAAGAGAATTGATTAAATCTATAAGAAAATTATCATTGATATGTTTTCTCAGCACCGTGCAGCAGGCGAATAATGTAGGAAATATGTAGGGATAGGTGGGTATTTTCTCTTGATATAATGTATTCTAACTGTGCACTACGGTAAGGAGGGGAAAAGGTTTGAAGAAGTGGACGAATAATAATTTTTGATATATTTTATTATTTTTTAATAAATTAAAAGAAATATACAACTATCTCACTTTCTTAACTTAACTACATAAATATTATATTTATTAACTATATTTACATAATATTATTCTTAACCTATTTTAATCTCCGTTTTCAGATTATAGGGAAGGATATTGCATATACGAGTATATACCACCCGTATGGCCTATGTTTCTTTTACCACTTTCAATCTTTACTGTATTCGTGTACAATTTATTTTGTTGTCTTGTGTAGTGTTCGTGTACTTGTGATGTTTTTATGAATGCTGTGGTTGTGTGTATAAGTCCAGTTTGTATTTTGTAGATTAATAGTCATATTCGTACAGTTTTCTGATATTCAACAAGTTCATTTCTCGGTGTAGTTTTTTTGTGGGGGGTGTCTGGGTTATAATTGAAAAGATATTTTTAACTTTATTCTGTATTATTTGTAATTCGTTCAGGTATGTAATGTGTGTTTTCCCATATTTCTATTGGGTAATTGATGTAGGTATAAAGTTAGCGGCGATTCGTGGTTCAAGTCATTGGGAGTTCAAAAATAACGCGATTTAAATAAGGAAAGACGATCTGCTTTCTATGAACAGATTTTCTTCTTCTTCTAATTTTTTTTTATTTTTTATTTTGGACTCACTTCATTTCTAAAGTTTGTGTATAAATGTGGGCATTAAGTATTATTATTTTAATTTTTAAGACAGTGTTTGGTAATACGAGAAAAAGCATTAGTTCATTTTATTTGGCAACAAAAATAACGAATAATAAAAGGTGGATAACATTTAGAAAGTTTGACTTTTGTAAAATCATATTTAAATCGAATTCTATTACGAAAGAACTGCTTCACAATTAAAAAAAAGATTTTTTTTAAATGCTATAATAATATTAATAGCATTCACATAATAAAATGAAAGAAAAAAAAACAATAAAGAAGAAAAAATATTTGCCTTATCCCTGCGCACCGAAATAGGGAATTTCGGCTTTGACGCACGTTCCGACACCGTTCGAATCCGTATTTATGCTGTATGAAATATCCCATAGACTTTTTAGCTCATTTGATCGCGCTGTGTTCCTATTGGCGGATTTTTTTTTACTATGGAGTTATGGCGCGCTCTTTTGAGTTTATATTGGAAAATTCTATGGAGTAGTAGCGCGCTATTTAACCTGTAATAAGTATAGTAAGTAAGTGAGTCTTGTTCGCTGTAGTTTTTCCTTGGTTGTTCACTGGACAATCGCTCGTTAGATAAAACCGCCACTGTATATAGTATTACTCCTACACTGTGAAGATGACTGGAAGAGATAAGTAAATATGTTGAAAAAGTATTGATGAAATTGGTTGGTATTTGTAGATATGGGGTAAGGGGGAGGTATGGATAATAATAATAATAATAATTGGATGATTCATATAGCTCCGTTTATGTGACAAATTACCTCAAGGGCGCTGTGCAAATACAGATATAGAAAAACATACTTACCTGGCAGGTCGCTTCAGATGAACACAGTTTTATTAGAAAATTAAGAAAATTTAAGAATAGAGACAATATTTTTGCAGTTGCTATGTTATTTTCCTTTTCTACTGATGTTACATTTATTATAATAATGGTGGTACAAGAAGAGTTGGTATTTATTTGAAATATTTATAATTTTTAGGGCTGGAGAATATTTATAAAATTACCTTGAAAAGCTTAAAAAGTTTTTAATAGATATTAACATTTTTTACAAGTTTAGTTATTTACGTTGTTGCTGGCATTTGCGCACCGGTGCGTGAAAAAAGGTTAGTGATTCTCCAAGTGACTTTAGGCAAGCACTAACCGGCTAGCCTAGCTAAGCAATTTACGTGTGCATTTCTTCCATTTTCGATATGATTGTCGGAAAAGATGAGTTTTAAGTTTAGTTCTGAATTCTGTCGAGTCTTTGATCATTCTTAAGTCATGTGGCAGTCAACAAAGGCAAATCTATCACATAAACGCAGACAGACCTCGGGGGCGCCGTACAAATATGTGTATATTTTCCAATCTTAACTCTAACTATAGATGATCTATCTTAACTCTAACTATAGACAATCTATTATTACATCTTATGACTAACAGACTGCATCCACCAGTTCATCGATCTGAAATACCAAACTATATGAACATTGCTTTCGACCAATGAACGTGATGCCGTGTTAAAACATACACGTTATTATTTTTATGAACAAGCAGATAATATTTCACAGGAATATAGGTATTTATCTGGTAGGTCACTTGAGATATACGAGTAGACTGTTGACATATAAGTAAATACCTACCTACCTACGTACCAGAGATACACAGAAATAGCTGACTAAACGAAAAAATTTACACGTGTAAATCTAATTCAGGTAGGTACCTATATTTTCCTTTGATACCATATAAAGATTAATAAAGTAAGTACCTACCTACATAATATTGTGCAAGCATTAGTACCTGCCGATGAAGTGGGTAAACGCGAATAGATGCCTAAGATTGATTGCATTTGTGTGGTAAGCCCCTCATATCCCATTATGCAATTGAGTTAATGCAAGTAACAATGCTTGGTGCAGCAGTGCAATGGTCATAGACAATTGTTGTAATATTCAACGTAATTCATAATAATATAACAGCAGAAGGGTTAGTAAAATTAAATAAATATTACTTAACACTGATTAACTTAATATTATCGTGGAAAAAACAAACGACGAAGAACGTCGGGTTTTTCTCAGACATGTCAAAAAAGTTTTTAGGAAAAACCCAATCATTATCGAGTATCGCGTGTGACTATCGTATTCAACAACTATTATACTAGCTGAAGTACTCGGCGTTGTTCGGGGGTAAGTTTGGAGGAAAGTTTTGAGATTGTGATGTGTTACCCCTACCCCCATTTCCACCCTTACCTACACTTACACCCCTACCCCTACCCTACTCCTACGCCAACGCCTACGCCTACCACCACCCCTACACCTACCCCTACTCTTACTCTTACCCCTACTCCTACTCCTACCCTTATCCCTACCCTATCCCTATCCCTACGCCTACCCCCACCCCCACACCGGTCAAGTATCTGAAAATTCAAGAATCAAGAAGTACCAAAATTCTGCTTTAAGGGGTGAGAAAGAGGGATGGGGATGATTTTTCGATCTCATGTAGACAGTGACCTTCCTCGTGTTTCGATAGTCAAGTGTGAAAAATTTCATTGAGCTCGGAATAAAACTGTAGTTTTGTATACAAAACAAACAAACACTGCCCGCCAGGGATATTCTTCTTTATACTAGTACAATAAAAGAAGACAGAAGAAGAAGATTAAACACTTCTCTAAGATTCATAAATACATCTAAAATCAAAAATACGGGATTTTGTTGGTTGAATTAAGCTGAGGTAGATTTTTTCCCCGTTTCCATGTAATTTTTTTCATGTGCGTAGCTAATTGTTCGGATGCCCTTGCATCGTTAAAAAAATACATGGATAGTAAGTATAATAGGAAATAGCAGTAGGAATTTACTAAACAGGTTACCAAATTATTTAACTTGACGTTAGGAATCAGACTGGACTAATTTTCTATATTGAATGAATCTGCCCATTTCTAGTAAACATCACAAATTCATATTAAAATGCTCCAAAATTCAGAATCATTTTTAAAGTATGCTTAAAAACTAACTGAGCACTAATCTGAGAAATATAGCGGAGCTACTCTTTAATCTGTATATCAATGCTTGATTCGCATTCAGGTCACGTAAGGAGCCGAGATGAATTCGTGGTCCAGAGCTGGAAGCTGCCGGCCACTCAGACTCGCCATACTTCACGTCGCGGCTAGCAGGCACAACATCTGTCGCTTTGTTTGCTGATGGACTAATCAACCAATTGAGATGATCGCCGAGCGTGAATTAAGTGGGTGAGTCGAAACGCTTACGGTCGCTGGGCAGAAGATTGATGGACCAGATTATTATTATTGTTATTGCAGCAGCTTTGCATCTTCTATGATGGTAACAAAATAATAAAATGACCAGGGCGGATTGCGTACTCGTATTGACACGTAGTAGGTCGGGTCATGGCCTCATTATTCCTATATCTAACTAAATCACCCGGCAGATTCCAGTCCGTGATGATCAAAACTTTAAACTTAAAAAAAAACTTTAAACATGCAAAAAAAAAAGAAGTGACTTCCCCTTAGATGTATCCAGAAAAATTATTGTTGGAATCCAATATAATAATATCTTTCTATGATTTTCAGGTGAATTTAAAAAAAAACATTAAAAATGGGAATCATCATCACTGATCAACTAATGAAATTTTTAAGTGTGGAGTTCTTCAGGGAAGTATTTTGGGTCAGGTACCTACTGTTTATTGTTTGCTTGTAACTATTTATTAATATATTAAAAACAGATACCGTAGAACAGATATTTTTCAAATAATGAAAATAGATTGCTTTAAAGTTAGATAATAAATAAATAAAAAAATCTCAAACTCGAATACGCGCCTGCATAACTTTAAGCAAAACAAATAATATTGGTCACCCATGAACTTATTATCATCTGCACCTGCGAGCAAATCGAAAATGTATGTTTTGAATAAGAAAATTTTAATACTCACCCACTCAGAGTAAACTAAAATGGAGCCTTCAATTATTCCATTTAGAAAGAGAATCCGGAAGACGTCGTTTGTTTTTAAGACGATGTCACCAAAGTAATATATTTCTTCCATCGGCAGCTATAATTCGACCCAATACCAAGGGCAAGTAGCTTATACCCAAGAATGCATATTACATAGTAAGTAATAACAATATGTACAGCCTAGAGGTGTCTACAGTTTAATCTGAGAAACTCTAAACACTATTCTAAACTTCAGGCGTAATCGTCGGCACGACTTGTTCAAGATACCACACGGCAGGACAGATATTCCAGCGCAGCACAGCACGACGGAAGGAGTGGGGCTGTTGAATTAAATTGCTAAAACAGTGGATATATTTAGTTACTCTTTAAAAAAACATGAAACTTTTTTGTATACCTATCTTTCCAAATATTGATAATGTTAAAATAAGAAATCTTGTAGCATAAATGGACGAATAATCTATCATACAGTAATAATTTTTTTATAAAAAGTCATCTCTTCTTAGACATCCAAATATGGATTCGATTTAAAAACCCTAAACAAGGAAAGGAAAATGTACAAACATTTGGTTATAAACAATTTACTGAAGTTACTTTTTGTACTGAATAAAATATTTATTTATTTATTTATTCTTAAATTTAATTATGAAAACAAAAACATTAGACACCCATCTCACTAGGACAATCCTGTGTTGAGATGAGCGGCTTTACAATTTAATAATAATCCGTAAATTTCAATAAGCAAACAATTAATATTAATAAGTAGATAATAGTTAATAAATAATAAAGATCAGATAATAATAATTAAATTAAATAAAGTAAATATAAATAAAATAAAATAATAATAAAGAAAGTAAATAATGATCAGTAAATAGTAATAAGCATGTAATAATACACATTAAATATTAAGTAAATATTGATAAGTAAATACTAATAAGCATATAAGAATAAAAATAGGTAAATACTAATAAGTAAATAAAATTATGTGAATAAAATTATATAAATAGTAATAAGTACGTAATTATAAAAATAAAACACGTAAATCATAATATGTAAATAAAAGTAAAAATAGGTAAATAGTAATAGTAATAGTAATTAAATAGTAATATGTAAATAAAAATAAAAATACATTTAAATGTTATTAACTATTTGCTCCATCCCTGAGTTTCGTCGTCGGCTCATAAGGCTGAGTGATACGTAACTCAATCGTATCAATAGTACTCAAAAATATTATCTTTTTTTTAGTTCCCAATTTAAAAAGCATTGTTTTCATTATATCACCAACCAACTGAATTATTATTGTCTTTTCTAGATATCTTATATTACCATACTATGTCGGTACTAGCTCTTTTACTATCTATTTTTGTATACTTAAAGTAATAATTAAATTAATAAACATTCACATACCATCAAGACCAACCCGACAAACCGATTTTTATTATTTGCCCGCATGCAGGACCAATCTTAGGATAAATTCTCCAATTCCCCGTATTTGTGCACATTTTCACAAGATCGACATTCTTCACAATATCCTTTCCAAATATTGAACCAAAGTAATACGTACGACCTCAAATTTATGGACGAGTATAAAATGTACTGTACCAGACGTAATGGCACACAAACGAACCGTAGGGGCAGCTGATCCTGATCTGCGGAGAGGGGTGAGAGGGGAGAGAGCACAACCTGCCGTTCCCTCTGCAAGGAGGAACGATATTAACGACAAGACCCTTATTTACGACTTTTCTAATTTTGCGGGCCTTGTCCTCGTGACGATGCTTGGTCTGGGTCCAGTGTGAGGCAGTAGTCTGATGGAGTATCCAAGGTAAGCGGTGGTCAGAAGAAAAAAAGGCGAGTAGATGAGAAGTAAGAACGGGCAGTGGAGAGAGAAGACGTCTTGACAGGCGGGCGATTGAATGCTAACTGACTCGAATTGGTTTTCGCAGCCTATTTTAGGTAGTCTACGACGCGCAGACCTACCGCGCTGTGTGGATGCCCGACAAGCCCCTCTCTTTCCCACCGCCATACTGCTCTGATGTTTTATTCAAGTCATTCCCTTTCTGAGCGATTGATGAGAACACGCTTCTCACAAATCGCCCAGAATACATTAACAAAGAGATCGGGAATCGGGTGCGTTCCCGGACAGTGAAGCAATATTTATTTTCCATACGACTCGATTCCCTAACAAATTAGACATAATATTAACAATCTACATATGTTTATTATAACAAATGTGAAGACGAAAATGGCCGCGTCAAAACATTCTGGGGGAAGCCATCACGTCCGACACATGTACCGAGAGCATCTCCTGTATCGATCCTATCTTCTTCTTTCTCTCCCCCCTTAATTTTTTTTTTTTTTTAATAAAACATCTGTATTTAACCACTGTTAGCAGAAGATATTTTTTTGGCTTACCTTTTGTTAAACTACCTCTGTATATAAATTTGTATTAAAAGCTGTTTGTTTCTTAGAAATAAATAAATAATGGCACTTAATACGAACTAAACTTGTCAATTTGACTGTCCTAAAACGGGATTTGTTCCTAGTTGGGCAGTCAAAGCTTTCTTAAATGTTGATGTTTTAATAATGTGTGCTTCAAATAAATAAATATCATTATTATTATTTAAATTTGAGAAAGTGTCAGGGAGTTTCTAATTAGTTCTAAACATAATTCCTGACATCACTTAACCCTTTCGAATCAATCAACCCGTAAACAAACACGGTTCAGATGCGACCAATTTATGTAAATACCTCTCCCGCATAAATAATATCCGTACGATCAATTATACAAAAGATGGACACGGTGATATATCTATTGTTTTTGTTAGCGGCGACTGGTTGGCAGATTAGCATAATAATTGGCCGGCAATTAAATTTTCACGCATGCGTGGATAAGTTCCCCCCTCACCCCTCCTCCGCATTCACCTCTGCATAACCATTTTACACCCCTTGCGGAGGGGGACGGTAATGATGATGAAGTGACTACTGTGGGCTTTTTACAGGCAGGGTTGCCATCTAGAGCGAACGTTGTTGTTTTATTTTGGAAATTGGAATCTTTAATAACTGCGTGTAGCGTGTAGGTACACCGCGCAGTGTGCGTAAGTAAACGCTTATATCCGTGTTGGAATATATTTCAAGGGAAGTATTGTTAAATTTGTAGTGATTCACGAGAAATGGCTTTTATTTTTATCGATTTCGTGACCATAATTTTTTTATCGGAATATGCGAGTATTGTAACGATTTAAATTCCTACCTTACCATTGTCTACGACATTTGACATTACAAATGACAACACGTCTATACTTAAGAGCAATCATTTCTGTAGCTTCCCACAATATCTTCAGTCTCCGTTCGGCAGCACTAGAAGAGGGTGTCCCACACGCACAACAACTGTGAATATAAATGTTTATTTTATTAATGTAGACATATAACTACCTTGATTGTTGTTCAGACATCCCAGAGTGATAAATTAATTATTTAGCAATGCTCTTCGAGATTGGCACATTCCTGAGATAATAGGGTCATTGTGGTTATTTAACAAACACTGTCCACTATTTATTGTTGGTCAATTTATATATTATTTATAGGAAACCTTCATACTTTTTTTTTTTTAAATTTATTCATAATTTTTAGGTTAGAAATAAAGCATTGGTAAATCCATTGGCTACAAATTAGTTAGTAACTCGATATATAGAAGGTTAAATGTTTGACGGTACTTTAGACGTTTTTTCCAGTGGTGTGTAGCGACTTTTATTTTTATTCAAATAAATAATATAACTTTGTTTTAATATCTTTATTGTTGCAATAAAACTGACATGTTTCGTGTTTACAATGGGAAAGAATTTAATAGAGTTGTTTTCACGATTTAAAAAAACTGTATACATTTAAATAAATATTTTTACTCTTTCTTATTTCTAAAATTTCAACTCCATTATTGAAATCAAAGGTGTACTTTATTTTTCGTTAATTTTCAGATAAATGTTTATTTTTAGAACCGAAACTTTTGATATTGTTTATTTTTACGTTAAATATTTTTCTGTGTCCAATTCTGAAGATTATTATAAATTTAGAATGATAAACAACCGTAGTTATCTTAGTTTCACTTCGTATACATATCATTGTGGTAACCCTAGCACCGAAAACAATACGTGAGCATTTAAGGATAAGCTGAGGTAAAAAATCATCAAATTGCACCATATAAATTGAACTTTATAATTTTTATTGAATATGATTGACTTCGTATACATATCATTGTGGTAACCCTAGCACCGAAAACAATACGTGAGCATTTAAGGATAAGCTGAGGTAAAAAATCATCAAATTGCACCATATAAATTGAACTTTATAATTTTTATTGAATATGATTGACTTCGTATACATATCATTGTGGTAACCCTAGCACCGAAAACAATACGTGAGCATTTAAGGATAAACTGAGGTAAAAAATCATCAAATTGCACCATATAAATTGAACTTTATAATTTTTATTGAATATGATTGACTTCGTATACATATCATTGTGGTAACCCTAGCACCGAAAACAATACGTGAGCATTTAAGGATAAACTGAGGTAAAAAATCATCAAATTGCACCATATAAATTGAACTTTATAATTTTTATTGAATATGATTGACTTCGTATACATATCATTGTGGTAACCCTAGCACCGAAAACAATACGTGAGCATTTAAGGATAAACTGAGGTAAAAAATCATCAAATTGCACCATATAAATTGAACTTTATAATTTTTATTGAATATGATTGACTTCGTATACATATCATTGTGGTAACCCTAGCACCGAAAACAATACGTGAGCATTTAAGGATAAACTGAGGTAAAAAATCATCAAATTGCACCATATAAATTGAACTTTATAATTTTTATTGAATATGATTTACTTCGTATACATATCATTGTGGTAACCCTAGCACCGAAAACAATACGTGAGCATTTAAGGATAAGCTGAGGTAAAAAATCATCAAATTGCACCATATAAATTGAACTTTATAATTTTTATTGAATATGATTTACTTCGTATACATATCATTGTGGTAACCCTAGCACCGAAAATAATACGTGAGCATTTAAGGATAAGCTGAGGTAAAAAATCATCAAATTGCACCATATAAATTGAACTTTATAATTTTTATTGAATATGATTTACTTCGTATACATATCATTGTGGTAACCCTAGCACCGAAAACAATACGTGAGCATTTAAGGATAAGCTGAGGTAAAAAATCATCAAATTGCACCATATAAATTGAACTTTATAATTTTTATTGAACATGATTGAAACAGTAACAAACCACAAAGGATGAACAACTGACTCAAGCCCAGAAACCTGAAAAAACATATTGCATATTGTTAACGTTTATAAGAGAGCATAATATATTATATTTTTAATTTGTTCCGAACACTGAAATACTCAGAGTATAGCCCTGGCGAAAGAACACTACACAAAATAGAAAAGATGCTTGAAAATGCTTTATCTATGTTTGTTAACTAGATCTGAATAGCTAGATAAATCCATCCTGGGCGCATCCCGAAACTTCCACACTCATCGGCGTGTGGACCTTCTAACTTAGACCTGAAAATGTTTCGTTTGCGAAAACGCGAATTTTTATGCGAAATTCGCAATTTTCTGGAAAATAACTGCGAAATTTTGTATTTTTCACGATTTGTTGTATATTCTGGTAATTATTTTAAAAGAAGAAAATAATATTGTAGATATGATGAAATGGAAAGGAAAATATGAAAAAATGATAAAAAAAAAAATATGCACCATTTTTATTGCAAAATACCACCGTTTTTTTTTTAAATAACGCAATTTCTCCGACAAATAACACTGCTTTTCCTAAAAAATAACGCGAATTTTTCAGGTTTCTACTCATTGGTACTTCTAACCTTAGAGTAACGGGTTTTTTGTTACTCTGAGCTTTTAACACACCACCGCATTACCGGAAGTAAACTTTTATATGTTTCTATAAAGATTAAAGAGTAGGTATATCTTTTTGATTTACAGCTCTGAAATTACATATTTTTGAAAAAAAAAAAAATTGGTAGGTGCCTTCTCATAACAATCAACCGTCGTTTTAATTACCAGCCCCTTAATAATACATACATCCCACCCGGCCATAACTCATGCTAGAGGCGACCCTCAAATGAAGCCATCAAATAATTATGTTAAGCCACAAAAGCATGTTAAAACACTAAGGGTCAAGGGGCCGCCACTGGAGGGGCTCGGGTTTTTAAACATAATGCCGTTTTGAAACGCTAAATTTCTAGAGCCCTTTTTTTCAATAGTGTACTGCTGCTATCTCGTTTTTCAGGATCCATAAAAAATTTTCTTTACTTATTTTATTAGGTATGTTTTCAAGATTTTATTTCAAGTAAACGGAGAAAATAATAATAATTTAACGATTTGTATAGCACCGTTGTTGTGAAAAATCACCTCAAGGGCGCTGCACAAATATTATTTCCTATTATATATAAACAGATACAGAAAAACATACTTACCTGCAGCTGGCAGGTTGCTTCAGATGAACACAGTTTTATTAGAAAATTTAAGCTTAGAGATGATATGATTTTTACAGTTGCTATTTTATTCTCCTTTTGTATTAATATTACATTTATTAGAAGATTGGTGGCAAAAGAAGAGTTGGTATTTATTTGGTATATTTATAATTTTTAGGACTGGAGAATATTTATAAAATGACCTTAAAAATGGTAAAAGGTGTTTATTGGATATTAACATTTTTTACACATTTAGTTATTTACGTTGTTGCGCGCTGCGGACGCATTTGCGCACCAGTGCGTGAAAAACTTTACTTATTCTCGAAGTGACTTTAGGTAAGCACTAACCGGCTAGCCTAGCTAATCAATTTACATGTGCATTTCTTTCATTTATGGATATTATTGTCGGAAAAGATGAGTTTTAAGTTTAGTTCTGAATTCTTTGATCATTCTTAAGTCATGTGGCAGTTTATTCCAGGTTTTGGGTCCTGACACTCCGAAAGCACTATCACCGAACTATGAATTAGGTGTGCGCTTTGGTTCCTTCAACCTTCCGATAGCTGATGACGCTGCTGACCGAAGAGTTGACTGTCGTGAATGGTATTTTCAGGAATGCACAGTTCCGATAAGTAAACCAATAACCTATAATTTTGATGGTTCGTGTTGAATACACCACACGAACATTAAAATTTTGCTGTTAGCCATGTCTAAAGGGTAATATTAACCTTTAAAAAAAATAATAAACGTAACAAAAAATTCTTTCACGTTTCTGGTTGGCTTAAGACCATGCAAGGATGAAGGATCCGTGATCTCTTTATCTATTTTCTACAATTCAAAATATTTTATTAGCAGAATTTTAATGTTGACGTGTAGTAGAAAACTTAGATTTATTATTATGTGATAGGATGGCCAATTCGGTCCTGCCTAAACTAGCACACCCGGGAAATTATTATATTAACGCACTTCCTTATCGGCCACCAGATCTCAGAGGATCTCCTGGTCATCATAAAATTATGTTTCTGTTGTCAAATTAACTCCGACACTCGCTAACAAAGAACCCCAAAAGTAGACATGTCAAAGACATAGCTATAGTACAGTAGGAACACTGGAGACTAGAGTTCCGAACGAAGTGAAAATACGAGACAAGCGATGAATGAACAAACAATTATACATTCTTGGTTCGGTGGGTTAATGTGGTATTTTTACAGTGTTCAGATTGAAAAGATTACTTGTTGACATAATATCTTTATTAGTATTTAGTACTTAAATTCCTGTGAACCAATTATTTGCCAAGAATTTAAGCTGGTTTTATGTCCTGCTTCGGAGTTGTGTAACGAGGTCTATTAATGAAACCAAATGAGATTTCGTATGAATTCGTCTTTCTCTTATCTTTTGAAATACGTTAAACAATGATTTCGTGTGGTTTCTTTATAAGATTTCCGGGTATCTAAAGAGTGGTCAACAATAACCTAGTTAACAAATATTTCTACCGATAATGATCTACGAAAGGAAACTAACACTTGAGCCTAGATTTACAGACAAGGACTGTGAACAAAATGACAGTTTATAAACACAGTTAATTGTTTAATACCTACATACATTAATATTATAATTGATCCCTCCACAACTTACTCAGTGCTAGTAACATATGGCTGCTGTTGAAATTAGCTTCTCGAGTAGTTATTTATGCTAATAATATTGTATTTTCTTCTACTTCCATTGTTTATACAATTGCCAGATATCATCGCCTCTCGTAAGCCAAAATGGATCATTAAAGTAAAATTAGTCACGGGTGTTTCGTTTTTAATTTGCCATAATTACACCAGTTTGTACAATATCCTGCACAAGTCTATTATTTATTGAAGTATCTGCCTTTTAACTTGAGTAGGCAATTAGAATTAACAATGGGCAAGATTTTTTTAAATAAGATTCTGATCTTGTTTACACATAGGAATCATAAAATTACTTCTTTAGATAAAAGAAGTCATTATTTTGAGTGGGTTGGTTGCGAAGTGGTTGTACATTTGTCTGGAATCTATTAGACCACGGTAATCACTGCTGACATATATTTAATAACTTGAGGTTTTTGTTCATCTTTGGCGATGGTAAATCAGTGGTATTTGTAAGGGAAGAGTGGAGTGAAGAGATCCTTGTTGTAGATGGGAGAAAATATGAAAGCCAGCATACCAATCCAAACGCGTTCTCATGTGGGAAATGTCAACCTGATGGATACTCATCTGGCGAGTGTCTCGGCTGAAGGAATCAATGACTCTTGGTACTTCGTGGGAGCACCTTCCATTGATATATCGGTAGCATAAACACAGCATTTCCATCTGACGTGCACTGTTGTCATTTTTTAATCAAATTCTAGACGTGTCGACTCTTTTCCACAAAAAACATAAATTGATTTCGAAAGATTGTTATTTTATTTACTATAAGTATGTTTCAAATTTTTAAAAAATATAAATATATTTTTATGTAATAAAGTTCTTTTGTTGGTTGTTGAGCAGATTTGTAAATTTTCAAACGAACTTTTGTTATAAAAAACAAATATTTCATATCACCTAATGATACAGTATTATAATTCAATACATTATCTAGCTGGGCCTAGTTTCAGAAATTTAATTTTACTTTAAATGAAATCATTAATGAAGCATTCCGACCACGTGTTTTACTTCAAAACTCCTTCAAATTTGTCTTTTTATTTACGGACTTACAAATCGATATAATTCTGATTTTTTACATACCTATTTTACTTAGACATTATTAAATAATTAGACATGATTGTAATGTAAATTGTGAATCTATCAAACGGATTGTTCGTTTTCACAAGTTTGAGTCTAGAGCATTTTTCAGGTATCGAAGACCTCCAGACTATAAGTAGCTTCCAAACTCAACGGTGGGGTGCCCTTAGACCTTGCGATATATACAGTGGATAATTGTAATGTCTTTTCAATACGCCATATTCTGATATGCTAACTTAACCGAGGCTTCGATGGAGCCCGCGTCCCGACTCATTATATTAGTATTAGTTTGTATCTACGAATAACTAATTCGCTGTCGAACTGTTTGCTTTTGAGGACCCTCCTAAATGTGAAAAAGCCGCACCCCGGTTCTAAGGATCTAGGATCTAGGAGGTAGATTGAATTAGGCTTGTCTAATTTAGGGTGCATATTTATAATCCGACTAATATAATATGTAAATATTTATAGATTAAATACCGGTTATAGTGTGATAGAGACATTTGCTGCGGCAGCGATATGGTGGTAGTATTATACTAATGAATCTATTAATTCTGTAGGTAATAGTAGATAGGTTTGGGTAATATTTGATAATGTTTCCAAGATAGAATTACATAAAAGTAAAATAACATTAAATTAACATTAGATCACTAAACTTATACTTGGATTTCAGATAAATATTATATCAGCACGGAAGAGCTTGCAGATTTTGTGGGAAATAAATTTATGAGTACCTAATTTCTAAATATTTAACGAAAACAACAATAATGATAAACGAAAGAATGCGCCTGACGCTTGATGCACAGAAACCAATTTTGGTAGGAGGCGTGGTCAATCGGAAGAAATCACCAATCACCAGTCACGGATTACTTAGTGACAAATAGCGATTCAGACCAGTTTCGCCGATCTGCGCAGTACACGAAGGGCCATGTGCATTCTTTCGTTTGTTGAACACCACCTACCGAAAGTATTTTTATGTGACAAACATAAGAGTCTACTCCACGAATTAAGTGGGACTAAGGGTCTATGGGACCAACATTTAAAAGGTATGAGAAGCTGAATTTGTAAAGTATATGGTATTATCGGATGGAGCAGTTCTAATGATAATATTCTTAATTTACTCATTAGAACACAAAAAGCCATCATGAAAATAATACTGAAAGTCCCTGTAAGAACTAGCACTGGCGAAAGCTTCAACAAATTTAACATTATGTCAATAAAACAATTATACTCTAAAACAATACTACTTTACATTCGTAAATACAAAAAAAATAATAACAACAATCACAATTGGAAACATTAGATCTTAGAGTTAAAAACACATCCAACAAGGAACCACAAACATTTGACGAAAAAACTTCTTATACCATGATACTAAACTCTGCAACAAAATCCTAGTGTTTCTAATATGTGTGATTGTTATTATTTCTTGTTTTTTGTATTTATGAATGTAAAGTAGCATTGTTTATTTTATTGAGACTCGTAAAGAATTCAAGGCTGACGTCAGTTTAATTAGTAAGATTAAGAAAGGGACGCTTAGATGGTTTGGGCATATAGAGTGAATGAACGAAGAAAGAAGTGTAAGAAGAATATATGACTCGAATGTGAATGGAAGGAAAAGCCGGGGACGTCAGAGGAAGACATGACACGATCAAGCGAATCAAATACTTGAGTCAGATCATGTCAGAAGTCGGAATAATAGAAGATAATGCATGAGACGATGTATGAATATGAATGAAGCAAGAAGTGTATCCCAAGATCGAGTTGTTTGGCGGTCCGTCATTTCTGCCTACGCCTGCGGGGAAACGGCGTGATGGTTAGTTAGTTACCACTCTGGAATGAGGTGCAAATATCAAACAGTGTATAATGTTTTCATTCCATAACTGAAAAATACTTAAATGTAATAAATATTATTCGCACATCCTCGGGTTTTGATCTCGCGACCTCTGGAACCAGAGGCTATTATCGTACTACCACTACCACTAATCTCCCAGCAGACTGTAGCTGTAGAGGTATCTCTATTCTCCGTGACTGAACTACATACATTCATAAAGTAGTTAGTTTACATTGAATATGAATAATCTACAGGAAAACCGAAATTAGTTAAATCTGTAATAATTATCACAACTGTTGAAAACATAACGAAAGCTCGCTCCAGTGCCCACTGGCCAGTTTCCATAGAGAATTACAGAATCCACGAAAAATACTTATTAAAAACTAATGCAGTAAATCTTTATATTAATAAGAGTGCAACTGGATGTTTTACTGAAGTTTTTATTCCACATTTCCATGAAGACATTAAATAATTGCCGAGTAGCTCGGGAGGAAACAGTAATTAGAGGTTACCACTGCTGAGGCGTGGTTCGGCAGTCAAAATGTTGCTAGTTTATCATTTTTTTCAGGAGACTAATTTATATCTGCATTTTAATAAAGAAAACGATAAATATATTCCTAACGCACATGCTGTAATCAAAAAATTTGACGATATTAAGCGAAGCAATTAAAATCATTACTTTTATCATTAATATTTTGAAACAATGGTTGTTTTTTAGAAGTTTTTAGTCCCGGTATTGTGAATACAATATTAATTAGTTTGGTAAGGGATGGCTCCGTCGTTATAAAAGCTATAAAACATAGAGTTTTATTTCAAACATTAATCAGTAAAGACAACATCATTGATTGCGCTAAATACAGACCCTAAATCATTTGAAATTTATGTTTTGTGGTTTAAAGTTTCTTGGATTGACTCGTTCATTAAAAACACTTTGTAAAATAGACACGAGCGTTAATTATTATTTTAATAGAGCGGACAGCTATTAAAAGGTGAAATACTTCGATCAAAAGTAAACAGTTCAATTTCAGAGATGACTTTAATGTTCGCAGGTAGAGTAGGAAACCATGTAAGAGTTCAAGTCACATTCAGCAGTCGAATTAAGCAACAACTGCACAATAAGGAACTCCAGTGAAAAATATAATCGCTTTAAAATACACATTCATATAGATCAGCAAACGCCGATTCTAAATATATAACCTTAAATATATATAATTATACTTAGAATTTATAAATCGTTATTTCAAGGTGAATAAAATATCATCTCATCAAAATACCTTCTATGTTGGTACCATTGCATTTGGAACATCTGAAGTCACGTGCGCATTCTATTTTTGGAAGTTTTTATTTTTCTATTTTGTTTTGTATTTTAAATATGTATTTTTTAAGTTTTGGCGATATTTAAACTTAATTGGGGTGAATTTAAGCTGTATAAGTGTTGTTCAATATAAAAAACTATTATTAATTAAAGAAATTAGATTATTCATGAGCAACCAATTGTCAATACGGATATTATGATAATACTATTAATATATTCTGTGAGTTAAAGATTCTAAAAAGGTGTATAATTTTATTACTTGTTTAGTTATGGTTTACTATGAACAGAATATAAAATTATGTACGGTAAAGCTCATCCCTGTTTAGACTTTTGACATTCTATCCTCAAAACGTGATTTTAGGTCGGTGTACACTACAATCTATTTCTTGGATGAAACCTAGCTCTGCAGTCAATTCTCAATAATAATTTGAATGGCGCCGTTTTTTGTGAAAAATCACTTCAAGGGAAAACGAATATTACTTCCTATTCTCTATCTAATTATGTACAAAAAAATACAGAAAAACATACTTACCTGCAGCTGGCAGGTCACTTCAGATGAACACAGTTTTATTAGAAAATTTAAGCTTAGAGATGATATTTTTACATTTGCTATTTTATCCTACTTTTCTATTGATGTTGCATTTATTAGAAGATTGGTAGCACAAGAAGAATTGGTATTTATTTGAAATATTTATAATTTTTATGACTGGAGAATATTTATAAAGTAAGAAGCTTTTAATGGATATTAACATTTTTAAATTGTTTTTAACAATTTTAGTTATTTACAGTGTTGCAGACTGTGGGCGCATTTGCACACCGAGAAGTGATTTTTTTTTCTTTCTATGAGTTACTTTAGGTAAGCACTAACCGGCTAGCCTAGCTAAACAATTAATATTGAATTGCACTACCCTTGCATACCTTCTGGAATAAAGAACTATTATTATTATTATTATTATTAAACAATCGATATTAAGTATTACCTCTTTCGACATTAAAACTAATGTCCATCCCACCCGCACCACGAGCCCATCCTGGACGTAGATGTTAAAGCCATTGCCTCCTCTATCCCCAGAGCATCCAAACCGGGTCATAAATTAACATTTACAGCATGTTTACAGTTTTACTTATTAAATATAATCGCTTTATTTGAACGTGTTTGTACGGTCTTCCTTTCACAGAGTTTTACCAGTTTATTGCGGTCATATATTTGTTTGATTCTCCTTCGTGTTTTGGGTTTCGCTCTGGGCCCGCCTTGGACTGGTTTTATAGCTTTATTGCCCCCTCAGCATTTTGTATATTTTTCTTGGGAAATGACACACGTAGCTTTTATGCTTTGTTTTGGAAAGCCTCAAAATGAGTCGTAAAACTAACAAGAAATACAAAGATTTTTTTTTTATTTCCTAGTTGTAAATTGATTTAAGCTAAATAACGCCCGTTCTTAGTGCATCGAAAATGACATGTGTACTATTAATTGCTTTTGTGTTTAATTCGTAGAACTCCATTGATTTTTTAAAAATTTAATCCACATCAAACTTAATAATGTTGTTATTAAGTTCTGCAAGCATTTTTACTTTATTTTTTTATTTTTGTGACAGCTGTTTCGGCATTCAAGTCCATGTGACAATGGCAGGTGTAAGGTGGTTGATAGAAATATGAGATATAAACATCGAAGATATCATTTCTTCCAAATTTAACACTATGCAGAAACAGCTCTTCGAAAATTTTATTACCGTAATTTATTTAAAGGAAAATATGACCTACGCAATCTATTACATAATATGAAAGACTTAAACTCCGGATTCCCTGTTCAAATTGAGCGTAGGTATCCATAAAGACTAATGGCGAGCATTGGCCATTGGCTGGACACATAGTACACAGGATAAATCATCTCGGTTTCAATTTTTTAAATAAAAAATTGTAAGCTTTAACCAATAGTGTATGACGTGGCTGAACGGTAGTAGATGAAGCGAAATAGTATGCAGAACACACATTTATATAACACTAGCTGATGTGTAACCGACCTGGCTTGGGGTTTTTGTTGTTGTTAGTAATAGAGTTGTGAATTCTTGCTCGTCGTTTGGGTGCCATAATTGATTAGATAGCAAAAGTAACTAACAAAAATATTAATTTGAAACTTGTATTTTCAATTTTGAAAACACACCTTCTTCTTTTGATTATGTAATCTGTGGCTAACCAGAGTGGTATATCTATGGGATAACCTAAATAAAACATGGCGTTATAGCAACAGTTTTACATATTGGATTTCATTCAAACTACTCTCTAAACCTTTCCGGCACTAATAAGAACAAATTGTGCTATTTTCAGCGAAATCGGTAGAGTAATTTTTGAAAAAATAAGGACAGACAGATAGGGAGGCAATTATTCATATTTTTAGCCAGACGGACAATAATTCATTTTTTATATATAGAGATTATTAATACCTCCATGAGTTTAAACTTATTTGTTTTAATCATTGAAGATAATATTATCAACTCTCAAAATGAAACATGATACCGAAAAGGCACAGAAAATAAAAAGATAACGGTAGCAACTGGGACTCGAACCCAGGACCTCATGGTCTATCCGGGATAGACATTTTTAACTTTTACTTTTATTATTAAGGTACCTAGTACTGCATGATAAAGAATTTTCACAAAATCCATTATTTCCTAATTATATTAGATTAGGTTATGTTGTGTATATTTTCCCGCGCTTTTGTTATATGAACTATACATCTGATTATATATTGCCCTATTTTATTCTAAATTGTTATATAATATTTTAAATTGTTTATGAAAGTGAGTCTGCTGCTTGTTTTAATTTGCATACATATAGTGTATATATATGTTATTTTCTAATCATATTAGGTTAGGTTAGTTGAGGTGAACATTCACAAATCAACGAGAACTGGTAAAGAGAAAAGATATGTGAGATACCAATTGGTAAATCACAGAAGATGGCTACATTGTAAAACATGTATTGATGTATTTAAGAGCGAAAATGGCATTGCATTTTAAAAGTAAACAATATGACTTTGCAATTAGTGTAATGATATTTAATTCCTCGAGTATAGTTAGGCCAGCAGGAAGTAAGTTCCATCTGTCAAACTGTGTTTTGGAATATAATTACTGCTCCTCAATAGAAGGACTCGTAAATAACTCCAGCTTTTATTGCTGTAAACTGTTGTAAAAGTACGCTGTGGAACTAAACAAAACACGGGCCCAGCTCACTAATATCGGGCTCTTCTCATCGGGAGGTCCCATCCCGAACCGACCAGCCAATCAGCCGACCAGTCCACCAGCAACCAGCAACCAACCGGTAGGCAATACTATTGACATCTCGGTGAGGAGAAACCATAAACCAAAGTCACAGATAAAGTTTTACTGCATCTCCGTAGGAATGCTATTCCGGGAAGGACGTCCATATTGCAGCGTTAGAATAAAAATGTTATAAGTTGTGGCCAATTTATGGATTCATTAATGATAATTTGTTGATTTGTACAGCGCCGTTTTGTGAAAAATCACCTCAAGGGCGCTGTACAAATATCACTTCCTATTCTTTCAGAAGTGACATTACTCCAAATACATGTATCAAATTACTTGATTTGTCCTTAGAGTAACAATATTATTACTCTAAGGATTTGTCCCTTAAAATTGAAGTGAACAGAACTGTAAGAACAGAGTTCTTTAAAGCAGCACGGAGAAACCTGCCAACAGAAGCAACTAAATGACTGGTTAATTCGTGCGTTGTTTCACGTCTAGATTACTGCAACGGAATATATGCAAGTCTTACCAACTATCAAATTAACAAATTACATTCCGTTTTTAACGCTACGGTAAGACTTATTACAGGTGTATCTAAATACTTCCATATTTCAGAGCACCTCAAAAATCTTTGCTGTCTCTAATGTCCTGAAAGATTCCAGTTCAAGCGCGGCAGGATGGTATTTAAATCAATTAACGGGATGGCTCCGGCTTACCTATCGGAACTGTGCATCCTTGAAAATTTCAATTCACGACAGTCAACTCTATGATCAGCAACGTGATTTTTTTTTTTTTGATTTTACGGATTCTTTCGTAATCCTCTAACTAGCTGGGGCTTATACAAATACCCCTCATGTGTTCTGGCTAACTAGTACTCCGGCGCTTTGGCCTTATTACTATTACCATCTGATGGTTTATTTAAATTGACTGAATTTATTAATTACATTTCATGACTTTTAGGGAAAAGATCTTAACTGGATAAAAAACCCTAGATCAGCAACGTCATCGGCTATCGGAAGCCTAAAGGAATCAAAGCGCACACCCGATACTAAGTTTGGTGGGCGAGCTTTTAGCGTGTCAGGCCCTAAAGCCTGGAATAAACTGCCATACGATCTAAGATTGATTAAAGATTCGACAGAATTCAGAGCAAAACTCAAAACGCATCTCTTCGGAAAGTCATATCCATGAATGGTTCAGTTGCATACCTAATTAACATAATAATAATAATAATAATAAATGTTTATTACGGTATGTGGGGAGGTTAGTGCAGTCCCACACATTCCATATAAAATATACATGCAATAGTTATAGAAAAAAAAATATATAGAGACGCTAGGCGTTAGTACCTACCTAAAGTAATTAACAAAAAAAAATTGAAACTTTTCATAGTCCGTAGTTATCGAAAATCTCAAATAAAATAATGCTTCAAATAAATACCTACTTTTATTTTGCCAATAACCTTCTAATAAATATAATATCAATGACAAATGGGATTTAAACAGTTACTGCAATATCATGCAATGTGAAGTGTTTTCTAATATTGTATCACGTGCGTGCAAAATCATATATTCTCAACCGAAAACTTTGTAATTTAACCTTTTAATCTGGAGTGACCTACCAGGTAAGTACTCGTATGTTTCTGTATCTGTGTACATAATATGATAAACCCTAGAAATTAGTATTTGTACAGTGCCCTTGAGGTGATTTTTTACAAAAAGGGTGCTATACAAGTCATCCAAATATTATTATTATACACTATATTTTGATACATTCTTACAAAGATATTTTTAAAAATTAAGTTATTTACGATTTTTGTGATTAATTTCTTAAACTACATAATTCAAGAAATTCAGTAGGTACCTACCTACATAGACAGTTTTATTTATAATGGATATTTTTTTTGGTCAAAGATATTTGGTTAACTTGGTTGTCATATATTTCTGGGACGTCTTCGAATTTTCCATCCCTCCTCTGTATGTATCTTTTTTTACAGTAACTCAACACAGAAGGCCCTGAAAAAAATATTTATGTCATCTTTGGGGATGCTGTGTGGAGAATAGAAAAGAGTTAACCTGGGTCTTGAAGAGACTAGGAGGGAGGAAACATAGGTTTCTCAGAGCACCTTCCATTGAATTACCCGTAGAACAAGGGCAGCATTCTCATCTGACGTCTGTGCTCCAAAGATTGCAATCCGTTTGTTAAGATAGGGGATCTATCAAACGGACCGCCTATTTCTGCAGTCAAGGATTTTTCTCCAGTTATTTTGGGGCTCTCGACCAGAGGTGGCTGCCAAATTCTATAGCGGGACGCACTTGCGATTTGTTCAGGATCAGCAGTTACTATTAAAGTATTTGCGGGCTCTGTACAATACGCCCAGCTTCTGAGAGACTAACTTTACCGATACGTCTATGAAAGTGGGCGGACGCTATTTTATTTTCTATGAAAGAGGGCGGGCACCTCCATATACAATTTAAGATAAAAATACTTGAAAACAGGCAAACAGTGCGAATGCTCAACAAAACAACGAATACCAATACATGTAATACAATACAATACAATAACGAGTATCAATACATACTACAAGCGTAGTGAGCAATTTTATAGATTCTATACAATATGCATTTGTAGTATTTTTGGATTTCAAAATTCGGTCACGGATTTTCCGTCACAGATATCTGGATTGTACTGCAATCAGTCTCCTTTCATCCTTTTTCTGCCAAATCGATGCCTCACTGACATACATCAGATATTTAAATTCTATTTTAATTTTCTGGCCTCGACCTGGTCACATAAGTCTAATCTAGTCCCCCATTATTTAATTGACACAGTGTATAAATAATCGATGTAGGCAAAAGTTTTCCGGTTTCAGTTAGAATTTACAGCTTCCAATTCTCATTCAAATAAAAAATACAGTTTTGCTAACAATAGAGCAAGGAAATTAGCACTGTCTTCACTCCAATATGTCGTCGCCTTCTTATTTAAATTTTAGTATTGTCCAAGTAATTACGCAATGTAAACAAATAACCAGTATGCACTGTCTTAAGGGAATGCACAGATTTGAAGATTAACTGCTAAAAAAAACTAATTTTACTAATCACCGGACGCACCAGGAGGTGTCAAGATTTTCAAGGAGAGACGAATCCGTGAATGCGATGGTAATTACATATTACATTTAGCTAAAATCATAAGAATATAGTACAAATAATTTAAAGGGTAACTATTAAGTGTGACATCAGGTCGTACAGTAACATCGGAGAGTATATAAAGAATAAAAGTTCATGAAGGATATAAAAGAAAAAGATATGCGTACATATAAAACATATAGTAAACTTAAGTTATATTAATATTGATTGAAAAGATGTGATCAATATAGCCTTCTTGTACTTACCTTCCTTGCAGTTAAATAGATCCGCCACATCTGCGTGTCTAGGTACAGACGAGGGTTTGTAATGATCAGTCCTGGTGTTGTTACATTTAAACATGATTTTGGAACGAGTTGATATCGTGGGTATATGAAATTAAATGAGGTTAATTAAATCAGGGCTGTCTGTACTACCGTTTAGAATTTTGAAGATAAATATCAAGTCGGAAATAATTCTTCGATCTGAGAGATTTAGTAAATTTAGTTACTTCATGTATATTGCGATACTACTGTGATTTTTAAAACTAAACATCGTTGCCCGTCAGTAACTAATCCATGAAACGATGGACATTGATGGCAACCTTACAAAAATCATTCCCAACGGATGGTTGTAGATACGTAATAATTAAAAGTCGTGTTGGTATTTTTACTGCGTAGTTTTTGGTTGTTTTAAGTCGCCATTAATTATCCCAACTGATGTTCCTAAACCAATCACTTAAAGTAACAGTATTATTTATTGTTATTTAAAATTTAGATATGTTCGGTAATAAAATAATTTAAACGACTTATAAATAAACCAAATCATGTTTATAGAGAAAAAACCTGTAAACGAGCTTGGTGAATGAGTTCACGCGATAAATTAATCTAGAAGTGCTTCGCATTATCGTTTTAGTATTCCTGAAAGTGTTTCATCGTTTTCTGAAAATACAATATTAATAATAATAAGAGTAAATTTCTAAAGGGCAGTTTTGTGAAGGTTCACCTCAAGTGCGCTTTACACTAACTGACCTAACATAATATAATTGTAAAATAACAGACATACTACATAGTATATCTGTTATTATAGTATATATATGCAAATTAAAACTATGACATAAAATATCAGCTGCAGACTCAGTTACATGCACAATTTAAAATAAACTAGGGGTATAAATAATCAAATGTAAAGTACAAATATCAAAAGAGCAAGAAATATAATTAGAAAATAACAAGTAGATATTACATGCATGCAAATTGAAACCACAATTTAAAACATTCACTAGTAGCAGACTCACTTAGATGAACATTTTAGATATTATACTATTACAATTTAGAAGATTGGGGTGTAAATAATCAAAAATAAAGTATTAGAATTGAAATTAAAACACTTTTGTACTTTGTTCCACTTATTTATTTTCACCAGGACCGGTTTCATCCTACTACGGACATTTTCAGACGGGTAGTTGAAATTCTTAAGGTACGGTATTTATACAAACTTAGGCAGGGGTACGCAACATTTTCTCTATATACTGAATGATTCTATTTTGTTAATTTAAGGTATTATAAGTTATTTTGTTAGTTTAAGGTACATGTAGGTAATTATAATGTTTAATATTCAAATTATGAATGATGTTACATAGTAAATAGATATTTTTAATTCGCATGAATGTATATGAATTTATATAATTGAAAAGGTTTGTGATTACTGATATTTTATTTTGGTAATATTGGGATATTCCCTCCTTGTTGCTCAGGGGTCAATTGATACCATACTGCTATCAATATTTGTACTACTACTAAATGTCATTACAATGTTATTGGTGTTAACCAAGCTACTAACTTTGTCTTCGAAATGCGTTCTCCACATTCACAGGCAAAACATAATAAATTAAATAATTAACCTTTTTTCTAAATTTATGATCTTGATACTTGAATTCAATTTTGTTTTTTATACTTGTTTTTTCCTATGAGCCATGCGTTGCCATTTAAAAGCTTTTAAACGATCGCAGCTCCCTCAATTATTGTCTCCTTTTAAACGTCACACTGCATTTAAAATTTAACGAACTGCGAATGTTTTTTTGTAAACTATTATGAATAAAGTCGGTTATTTACATGAATAAAGTAGGAATTTCTTCTCTCATCCGAGGAATTTCTGTGGATTCCTACAGGAATGTCACTCCGGTCGAATCAACCGATCCATTAAACTGTCGAAGTATTTAAGTACGGCTACATCGACGTTCAGAATTTAACATCTAAACAAACATTTAAAGCGGTTATTAAAAAACGAAATGCCAACAAAGCGCTTCACGGACTCGATCTTCGTGGATGATGGATCGCCGGGACACTGCCACCTGCTGCCATCTACAGGCGATGGGGGAACCACAACTGACAGATGATGAGATGGGAATCGCTAAATTCGTCAAAATTAACTGACGAATTTATAACAAATTAAAACAGACACCTTTCTGAAGAATGGTAATTTTGTTCATCGTTATTTTAATTTTCGGGTCGATCGTGATCAGTCCTCAAAACTGCAATCGTCTAGATTTACAATTTGGGAGGCGGTATTATTCATTAGGTAACCAACACCTCTGCCATTGGTCACCCCAAGTGGTTCTCTACGGTAGGAGACTTTGCAGGGGTGCCCTGGTTCATAGGGTGAGGTTTGTTCGAGTCATGCGAGGCGGGCCGGATCGGGAGAGGCCGATTGAGGGAAATCCCCTGACCTCTCCAGCCGGACTCTTTCGACCCATCGCCTTGCACCGCAGTGGGGGGATGGATTAATGCGTCCGTCATGCTGATCACACTGACCACCAGATTCTTGCCCACCCCTCATACCCTTTTCCTTCCCAGAACTTCCTCATTTCCTTTCCTTAAAAGACCCTCCACACAGCATCCCCAAAGATTACTTACGCTCTGAGAATATTATTTTCTTATGGGCCTTCTGTGTGGATCTAATGTAAAAAAAGAAAGAAAAAAAGATAAGTACATTCTTCTGCGTCTTCTTCTTCTATCGGAACTAGTCAGTAATCTTGTATTTGTCTCTTCAAAGCGATATTTTAGAAGATAATGTGATTAGCAAAGCACCTATATCTGCACTTGAAAAGCTTTTTCCTTTCGTACCCACACTAAAATAGTTGCAATTTACGGCCGTTATAACCAGATTATCATTTTAATTATTAACATTTTTCATCCAATGTTATTCTTTGCTTCGATCACTTTAATTTATGTGGGTTCACTACAGAGCAAATAATTCATAGATATTACACGCAAGGGGAAGATACCAAAATAAGGGGAGTGAGCTAGGCGTGCCTCCAATTTAAGTAAAACAGCAAATAAGTAAAAAGGTTTGGCTTGTTTACAAATACCGAATATTTTGTTTAGAGTATTTAGTCGAACTCTTTTAAAAAGTTTTATAATTTCTTCGATAGATGTCTAGTGGCGTCGTCATTAATATAATTAATGAGAAGTACTTTGTTTACACCACTGATGTGGGAAGCTTTGCCTCCGAAATATGTAGCTATTTATATATCATATTTATTTGTAAGAAACAAACGGCTAAGTTTAAAAAAACGTAAACCAACAAAGTTTCTTGTGCTAACAGTGGTTAAATACAGATGTTTCATTTACGAAGCTAACAAAATAAAGAAAAACCAAATAAGAATGTAGGGGGAGAGGAAGAGGAAGATAGGATCGGGACAGGAGATGCCTTCGATACATTTTATACTCGTGCATCAATTTGTGGTCGTACGTACTACTTTGGTTCGATATTGTGAAAGGGTATTGTGAAGATTGTCCATATTGTGAAATTGTGTCTTATATTGCGCACAAATACGGGGAATTTGAAAATTTATTCTAGGATCGGTATTGATATTAAAAACAGTGGTGTAAACAAAGAACTTCTTATTAATTATATTGTTTTATAATTTGCTTATCACGGTCAAAATCACGCGACATGGACGGCAGTGAACCAGGCTGGTGCCAAAATGGGTGCCCTTGGGGTGATTTTTCATAAAAAACGGCGCTATACAGGTCATTCGAGTATTATTATTTGTTTATCACGTAATCACCATAAACAGAATCAAAAAATTCCTATCCACCAAAATAATAACACCAATATTTGTCTACTTTCGTTATAGACAACATAAAATTCTAAACTGTCATTTACTTGGGCGATTATGTAAACGTAATATTGTTAGAAAACTTTCGTTCCATCTTCTACGAAAACCGTGAAATTAAAAAAAAATTGCATTTCCAGAAATATCTGCCGTTGAGATATATGTTTTACAAAACTAATTTTATTCCAGTAAGTGCACATTTTCTACTCGATTACAAGGAGCACGTTCCTTTAGAATTAAACATTATGATTGTCCTGTGATAAAGGCACAGTGGGAATCGTCAGCAAGACTTGTGTGGAGAGAGTTTATCTTTAGCAAATGTTAATAAGCGAGTAAGCACCCATTCCAGTGTTTATTTGTGTGCCCAAAACAAAGGCTGCCTCTCCATACAATGCGTCCAGCAATGTTCCATTTAATTCCTTTATAGTTCGGTTACACATTTTAAAACAATTGTACACCCGTATGGTATGGGAGACAAAAATATCTAACCAAACAGTGGAAGGCTATAGCACGCGATTGGCATTATTGCCCGTCATAAACCTTGTGAAGGGAATTTTCTACACTTCAAGGAACTTCATTATCCTCCTGCACTGCCCTGGGACACCCTAGGACACCCTGGGACACCCTGGTAGCGAGATAGTGATGCCCGATGACGTATAGTGCCTCCGCTGTCAGTCACCATTCTAGTTTAGACAGTTTGCTGTTTTCGCTGAAAATAGTGTAGTTACTTAATAAGGAACTCCAGTGAAAAATACAATGACTTTAAAAATATATATTCATATAGATCAGAAAACGCCGAAAGAATTTATAAATCATTATTAAAAAGTAAAAAAAATCATCTCTTCAAAACCCCTTGTTATGTTGGTACCATTGCATTGGGAACATCTGACGTCACATGTGCATTCTGTTTTTGGATTAGTATGAACATTTTTATTTTTCGATTTTGTTTTGTATTTTACACATTGGTTTTTTTTAGTTTTGGTGATATTTGAACATAATTTGGGTGACTTAAAGCTCTATAATTGTTTTTCTATGTAAAAAACTTTTATGAGTGAAATAAATTAGATTATTCATTATCAAACCAATTATCAATACGGATATTGTGATAATATTAATGCTCAATACTATTACTATTCTTTGAGTTAAAGTTTCTAAAAAGGTACATATGTTTAGTTATGGTTTACTATGAATAGAATATAAAATTATGTACGGTAAAGGTCATCCTTATTTTGACATTTGTTTTACCAGATGTTCCATATGCAATGGTACCAACATAACACGGTGTTTTGATGAGACGATTTTTTATTCACTTTTAAATAACGATTTATAAATTCTACGTAATGTTAGTTATATATTCAGAATCGGCGTTTGCTGATCTATGTGAATATATATTTTTAAAACCATTATATTTTTCACTGGAGTTCCTTATTCCGTTGATCAAAGAATTGTTCATCAAAGAGATAAATAAATCTTTTTGTATTTTAAATGAATAAGTAAATAAATAAATTATCTTCCGCTGAAGCCAAATGCTGTCTACATGCATTAAAAATAATACATCAAGATGAAATATATTTTGTTTTCCTCTGCGTAAGAAACAGCCTCCCAAACAATACATTTTGATTGACAATAGAAAAGGTACCAACATTAGCCAAACCACGGGATAGAACTTTTAAACGCTGAAATGCCTGAAACGTGTATCAGACACAGCACAAACATTAGAAACGAAATGAGAGGGAACTTGTACAAATTACCAAACATTTGGGATACGTTAAATTTTTATCACGAATCATGAACGGACATTTTTGCAAATTTCTCCCAAGCTGTTCTGTGCTACGGTGTTTGTTTTTAGGAATGTGCTTTTCTCGTTTGGCAATATTGAAGTGACATTGTCAAGGGCCAAATGAGCTCACGGGAGGTATATTGTGATGATTGCATATTAGTTTATGAATTTTTATGGCACCATCTGTATTTTGACATTTCACGCAGTTAAGCACACAAAAGACAAGAGACCAGCCCGTTCTTGCCTTCAGCAGATTTATGAATCATAAATAAGGACGTTTGTGATGAAGACTGCTAGAATAGCCTCAGAAATATCATGAATCACAAGGGATTTTCTAAAAACGAGAGATTTAATGTGATTGTTCACTTTAATGTTAGTAGATTTCTAATGAGACTGAAGACAGTATTAGAATAACTAAAATGCAAGATTAATTGACTACATAAATCTGTCGTAGTCATGTGTTATTTTCTCATTACTGTATTATGTTATTTAGTAAAGCGCATTTGAGGTGAACCACAGAGCGAATTTATTTATGAGGTAGAAGATAACAAAAATAACAAATTAAGTACCTACCCAAGCACTCTTAGCTACCTAGTTGGTGGCTATTCAATTCCTACGTGACTTACTATGCAGACTACCTAATATTATTTGTTTTACAATTTAACAACTGAATTTTTATTTGATACAAACACCTGTTACATAGGTTACCTAGGCCTTCTTTCTATAGATTGTGAAGTTCTTTAATAAGTCCATATCTATGAAGAGGGCAGGTACTCAACTTCCACGTTCCACAAAAATTTTGTCATAGATATATTTTTTTATCTGCCTGCGAAAAGGAAGCCGCAAAATAATGTAATGATATTATAGGTAGGAAGGTACCTACTTAATCGCTTTTATTATTAATTCATAAATCTTAGCTGTAAGCCGTTAGTAATAAATCTAAGATGTAAATTATTATATACAAGTCTAAGTGATAAGGTACAGGTTAGATCAATTATGTTGTAAAGCGCCTTTGAGGTGATTTTCTCACGAAAACGGCGCTATAGAAATAATCCATTTATTATTATTATTATTAAACTCGTTTTCGCAACTCTATATTTAGAAAATACAGTGTGTGGGCATCACATTAGAAATAGTGTTTTTTTAACCGGATTTTAATACTTATAATGACAGAGCAATTTTAAGCTTATATTTTCATTCAAAGGTTATTATTTAATAAAAATATTTTTTAATAATCACAACATTTCACACATTTAGCAGGTACTATGAAAACACATAAAAATTATATTAATAATCGATGAAACCGCCTTTATTGATAATTACGGCTTAATGATTGCAATTGATTTTCCTAAGGTTTCTGGCAACTATAGGTCATGGTGTCAGATCCTAATAACCCTTTCTACAAGATCTTGCTTCACAAAATTGGTGACTAACAACCATTATCTGACGTAAAAAAATAGTAGTTTCTGATTTTTTTTTACTTGCAATAATATATCTCAACTTTAACCGCCCTAACCATACGAACGTACGTGATACGGCCGCTATATTATCGCCCAAACGCAACAAACCGTATCCCGTACGTTCAGGTTAAAAAATAACGATAACCGAAACCCACAAAACGTTCGTGATACGTCGTATACATTAAGTTCGTTCCTGCGTTATCGCTTTTAGTATGCCGAGGTAAGCCCAAGCTAACGGATATGTTCGGTTGTTTTCGTATTCTCCCATACAATTCACGCCGCTAATCAGTGATACTTCAAGCACGTGGAAAAAAAAACCGATGTTTTTTTACCTACTTTTTGAAAAATAACCTAAAAGCAGGGCGGTTAAGTGAAAACTAACATAAACAATAACGCAGAATAGTATTAAAAGTGTTTATAATGTTTCAGTAATATTTTCAGGATATCTTGGTGAACTACGCGAAATTGAGTAAAAAAATCGATCAAATTCGAATGAACTCCGAGGTTACACAAATGCGGTTCACATAAGAATCAACCCCATTGTAGAGCGAGATGTGGGAGAACGCGAGTCGAAATCGAATGATTTGAAAAATAACTCCGCCGACTAAATTAGTTTATTTTTACATAGATAATATTCGACTAAAAATATGGCATACCAGGTTACCACCACAATTTCACCTAAATAATACAATGGCCGAATAGTGAGTAAACCTATTAGTTAACTTATCAACCCCTTTACACGATCCCAAAGCCTACAACAGGTTCTTATTAGCATAGCATTCCTATAAATAATATTATGTTCAACTACTTAATTTGGGAAAATTTATATTACCCTTTCAACTGGCTCTTAATTATGATGGTTATTCTTTTATCGGAAAGAGATGACTGAAAGCGAGGAAAGGTCGTGCAATTGTTGGTGAGATCCTAGCTGGATAATGAACGGAGAAACCTCTGCATGCCCCGTCCCATCCACATAACTCATGTTTTCATTTCCTGTCCCATAAATATTTTAATTAAGACATTGAACGGATAACACGTCTTCTCGGAGCACAAAGAAACGAGCTCAAAGGAACATTCGTATTATTATAATATGCATTTTGGGATGGTCTCTTTTTCTTTCGAGTTTGCTCTCGAATTCGGATCTTGGATTGAGCGCGGTTCAGACTGAGAAGTGGCATGAAATTTCATGTTTTATCAAATTTGAATAGAGAATTCAATAAATTGTCTCTTGCTGAAATCGATTTTTTGTGAAAACTGTGTTTTCTTAAACGGAATGTATAATAATTAAAATATTTATGTGTAATTTTTACATAGTATATAATTTTAGCGATTGATACAAAGGTCACTGCTCATGTCATTCTTTAGCCCGGAGTCCAGCTGGTTTTCAACAATGCATCTATACATAAGATGAAGTTAAAGTTACATATCTTAAACATAAATAAAATGCAAAGATTTTTTTACCTAATAAAACTAAATTAAAACCATACATTTTACTAATGCAAGTATCTGGAAGACTGTGCAGTCAGCAACCACCCGCTGTAGAACTTCTCGAAGCTCTGCAGCGATGTTGACCTTCGCATAGATACTAGTATTTCATTCCAAAGTTTTGTCGAGGAATAGCTGTATATTGCTTTCAGTATTATACTGCTAGCTGGCGTCCGTTGTACGTTGTGTTACGACATTGTTGTGCGATCTGCGAATACCCCGCTTACTGGAAGCCTATCATCGAATGGTGCGTCCGAGGGGATCTTTCAAGTACCATAGCTGCAAGCTGTTATAATTCCAAAATAATCATCGAATCAATTTAATATTATTTACGTCCCCGTTTCTGTCAAAACCAATCTCAAGGGCGGTTTGCCAAATTAATTGGGTAGGTACAATATTTTGTTATGCGTGGGTACGTTTTTCCTTCACTGTGCGATGGGTGCTTAAAATAAAAGCAGACATCTTGAACAACAGCAGTGCAACAGCGAAACTGCTTAATCAGATCAACTACTAACAAATATATTTGGGAGTAGTTGATTTGTAGTCCCTGAATTTAATGTCTCTAAAACAATTATATTCAAAATATATTTTAATTTACGGATCAAAAACCAGGGTAACTTTGAGCATTCAAACTCGGGTCGATTCACAAGATCTTCATTACAACATACATTCCACCAACCTACAACTAAAACAACCTTTTGACAAAGAAATTTGCAATATTTCCATATAAAAGTATTTAACATCCTCCCTCTAGCAATAAAAAGCACTACAGAATTAACGGACTTCAAAAGAAGTATTAAGATATGGATTATGGTCACGGGAAGGAAGAATATAGATATGATGTTGCAACCGAACAGAGTTTAACGGTCACGGTATGTTTCCTCCTAGATTTTAGAATTGTTATTAATTTATTGCATTATAATTTTCCTCTAGTAATATTTTAACATAATTACGAAAACTCACATCAAATATTTAACAAACTTACAAAAAACTTGACCTAATTTATAATCAATACATAAAACAATGTACAATGTGACCTTAGAACGGGGTACCCCAGTAAGGTCATATTTTTGCAACTTTTGTAAAACATTATGAAATAAATAAATGAATAAACATTTTTTCCACGGCACCTAACAGTAGATATCTTAGGTAAAGATACCCACCTTATGTCTGCCCGACAAAAATTAAATTATATAGCCATGGAGTTACAGATTGGTAAATTTATTGTGAATTTCAATCAGTAATCTCCACGTAATCGGTTACTACGAGCGCCAACGGCACGTCTCTGCTACCGACCAATTGGATTACCCAAGGAGAGAGCACGACTCATTTGAACATACTTACACTTTGGATGGATTTATCTAATGAAAAACTAATGAACATCAGTAAAATTAACCACCTCTTCTGAAGGTGTATTCGGTATAAGAGAGTCTCCGACGGGAGATAATTAAATCGTGTGCAGCAAAGGTTCTTGTTTAGCAAAAACTTATGGAAAAAAATAAATATTAAGACATCAGTAAAATTAAAAAAGAATAAGAATTAGATGACGCAAATTATTAATCTATCGAGTTAAGCTACAAATTAGCAGTTCATAATTCTTATTCTGAGTGATAATATTAATGCTGGACTACGGTCGCTCTCAATTAAGCTCCGAATCTCTCAATTAAGTCGGCAACATAATAATAACTAATTTGCAAAAGCGTGGTACGAACGCAGCTTTAGCTGGATTTTACATCATAAATTTAGGCGGCAGAGTTTTATTGGGAATTATGTGAATATTCTCCGCGCATGCAGCCAGCAGCTTTCGCCGCTTCTCCGACGCCGTGGATGTTGTTAATCCTTTCCCAATAGAATGTTGAATGGCATAAGATATTTCGACACACCTTTGATCGCAACCGCCATGTTCGGATGATAATGGAGCCACAGCTTTTTACCAGAGATTGGTTGGCTGTTGGCTGTTCAGTGTTCAGTGTTCACTGTTCCCTCGAGACCATTTGTATGTATGTACGAAGTGGAATTATATCGTTTTGTGCCATTTACAGCGTAATCTGATACTTGTGTGTTGTGCCTCAACACCGGCGGAGGCGCTCCGTGTTTTACAACATCCCGCCTTGTGTACAATCCTTTTAGTCCGCGATTCCGCCGGATCAGCCAGCGTGAAGCGCGGTGGAAACTGCGCCTTCCCAGTATCTGACCTAGGGGTGGGTTTTCCGTGACAAGGGTGGCAGGGGGAGGTAGATGTTCACGCCCGGAGCAGTGAATAGGAACGAGGGCATTCAACGCGTAGAATGATTGCTGCATTATGAACGTATTTGAGTATTTACATTTTCCCGTCGATTGTTCGCGGGAAGCTGAATGGCGCGGCGGACGCGAAGCCTGTAATTTGGCCCTCGGTACCGAAGGCTGATTAATGCAACCACTCCCGCGGACTGCGGGACAAAAGCTCTTTCTAACCTCAGGCGTACCTAATAAATATGGAGCTTTTCAAATCGTCTGCGTCTGCGGGATTCAGGTAAAATATCAATAAGGAACTCCAGTCCAATTTAAAAAAATAAATAAAAATTATCAATAGTTACGTTCCAATTTAAATACCAGTATATATTTTTTATTCTAAAGTTAGTTTTCATAGTTAAAATAATCTTCAAAATTTCAATTGTTCAAAGCCCACCAAAACGCTCCAAATCTATGGCCGGTCGATTTTGATCATTTTTGAGATTAGAATGTCAAATGTCAAAATAAGGATGAGCTTTGCCGTTCATACTTTTATATTCTATTCATAGTAAACCATAACTAAACATAATTAATAAAATTATGTACCTTTTTAGAAACTTTAACTCAAAGTATAATAATAGTATTGAGCATTAATATATTCATAATATCTGTATTTATAATTGGTTTGCTCATGTATACTCTAATCTATTTCATTAAAAACTGTTTTTTTATATTGAATAACAAATATAGAGCTTGAAGTCACCCAAATTAAGTTTAAATTCCGCCAAAACTAAAAAAATACAAACCAAAATTGAAAAATTAAATTTTTCATACTAATCCTAAACCAGAATGCGCACGTGACGTCATATGTTCCAAATGCAATGGTACCAACATAACAAGATGTTTTGATGGGATGATTTTTTATTCACTTTTAAATGACGATTTATAAATTCTATGTATAATAAAACACATAACAAAAGTTTTATATTCAGAATCGGCGTTAGCTTATCTATATGAATACATATTTTTAAAGCCATTATATTTTTCACTGGAGTTCTTTATTAAGCCATAGAAATAAGCTTTTTTATATTATTTTCAAACTATTTGGATTTCGAATACATTCGAAAGTTTTTTAATATATCTATCAATATTTCTTCTGGGGGGAATAGAATCGATTTCGTAATACAACGCGCAGACTATATAATAAATTAATCAAATACCTAATGTAAGAAAAAATATTTTGGGCTGTGTAACTTCATCCTAACCTACGGTAAACATTATGGATGCGCCACTGAGTAAATTCGTTATAGGTTTGTGCGAATAAACTTGTTCGGCAATTAATAGACTAGGTTGTGATGACGTCATTGAGTGTCAGATTAACTAAAAAATGTATTTGTGCCACAATTTCGGTGTTTATCACGTATGCGGTGTTAATTACAAGAAAATAATAAAATGAAAACTAAGGAAAATATCGTCGTGTCTCTAATGCCTAATTAATGAAAATTGGACATAGGCACTGAGAATAAAATGTAATGGATATAACTAAGAAAAATGTCTGTAATCTCCCTGGAGCCGCTTAATAAGGAACTCCAGTTCATTATTTATTATTTAAATCAATTTTAATTAACATTGTCATAAATTCCGTACTGACAATTGCTTTTCTCGTGATATATACCTTTTTCTTTCAATTGTTTGTACTGTCATTGTCAATAATATTTTTTTTTAATCTGGAACAACAATTATAGAGCTTATTAGTCACAGAAATTAAGTTTAAATTTAAAGAAAATTAAAATACACATTTAATACAAGACAAAACAGAAAAACAAAAATTTCCACACAAATCAAATCAGAATACGCGCGGACGAGACCCGTGACGTCAGAATGCAATGTCGAGAACGCAATGGTACCAACCGAATAAGGTATTTTTATGTAATGGTTTTTAATTCACCTATAACGATTTATAAATACTACGTATAATTATATATAATATAACTTATATATTCTGAATCGGCATTTGTTGATCTATATGAATATATATTTTTAAGCCATAATATTTTTCACTCTTGTTCCTTATTATAAATCTCCAACATTTCTTTTTTATGCGTTCGTACGGGCCCAAATAGTGCAATTTGACTCCAATCATTCAATACCAAAAATACAGATGGCATTGTTGCTCCCGGAAAAACAAGTATTTTATTCGAGTAGGTATGCATTATTTTTCACTTACGTAGATGCCCACTTATAAAATAACTCCTGTGGGATCGCATAACGGGGGGCCGATTCCAATAGATAAGACATTATACTTATCCTTAGTACACAACTGCTGACCCTGTACAAATCGCAAGTGCGCCCCACCGTAGAATTTGGCAGCCACCCCTGTTTGGGAGCCCGTTTGATAGATTCGCCTGTCTCAACTAAAGGATTGCAATCTTTGGAGCACAGACGTCAGGTGGGAATGCTGCCCTTGTTTTACCGGTATTTTAATGGAAGATGCTCTGAGGAACTAGCATAATTGATTCCTTCGGCACCGTTGCATACTCGGGAAACACGCCAAACGCACGCCTAATATTTGCACACCGTTGACATTTGTCACATGAGAACTGGTCGCTTCTATGACTCGTTCTTGTGTCCAACAGTTCGGCTGTGGAACGATCTGCCGGCCTCTGTGTTTCCTCTCTCCTACAACATAGGTTTCAACACCCAGGTTCACTCCTTCCTATCCTCTAAAAGACACTCCACACAGCATCCCCAAAGATGATATACGCCTTAAGGAAAATTAATTCCTTCAGGGCCTCCTGTGTGGAGTTACTGTAAAAAAATATATTTAAAAAAAAAACATGTTTTGTTTGACTGCGGTTCCAATTCCATGACAATACATTTTTAAAGGAGTTTGTGCTTTAATTATCACAGTATTGTTAAAAATTATAATGCATTACACACACACATTTAACACATCTACTTTATTACTACTTTCTTTAAAAGTGTTGTTTATCATAATTTTTAGAATGTAAATGGATTTTATTTATTAATTTATTCACGCCCCATTTGGGTTGTTATGACATTTCTGGCTTTAACATACTACATAATAATAATAATAATGTAGTACAATTTTTTTTTAATAATGTTTTATTATGTTATTTTTTTATCACAAATAATGATATCCTCAGTGGGATATCCCGTGCTGGGGATTTCATTTACAAAATATGAAATTACATTATATTAAATTGGTGTGCTTGATGAAAAAAATAAAATAATTGTAAGGTAAAGTGTTGTAAGTGCAGTTGTGTGGTTTCGGTGTTAGTCTGTATTTGGTGTTAATATATTTTCTATACAAGGTATCCAGTGTTTTATTTGATTTTTAAATTTATTGTGGTTATTGTGATTTTTGAGGGATAGTGGGACTTTGTTGTAGAGTTTAGTAGCATGGTATAAAAATTTTTTTTGTCCAAATGTTGTGTTTGTGGTTCCTTGTTGTATGTGTTTTTGACTCTGATACTTTATGGTAGGTACTTTACAAACACTTTACGAAAGGCCTATTTCAGCTAACTAGTGATATAGAAACTAACTAATTGAGACTTATAAATAGTAACATACATTAAGTCTTACAACTAAGACTTATAATTAGTGACAAACATCTTTATGAACAAGTGGGTCTTATAAACAACATTTTTGTATGACTTCCAACTATGGATTAGATTTAGAGATTTGCAACAACAGCGTCCCTGAGGTGATTTTCTCACGAAAACAGCGCTATAGAAATAATGCATTTATTATAACCTTACATATTTACATGAACATCATTTAAATGATGAAATGATCGTTGCCCTTGTTGACAGTAATAATATACACAATAATGAAACGTGTTTATGTGTGCTACAAAATGTTACATATTTACAAAAATTAGAACATAACCTAATTTTGAACAACAGTGGGACGAGTTTTTGTATGATACATCATAGCTCTGTATAAAGGTAAGTAGCCTCTGTAAAGGCTGAAAAGCTGTGCCTACCCCAATAAAAATAACGAACCACAACATAAAAAAAAAAAATTATACAAAAATAAAAAAAATTGTTACAAATTTTTAAAAAGATGAAAGTATGACCATTTTCAAATATTGTATGTACAATTCATAGCCGAATTTGAAAAACTACCCACAGCCCACCTTTGATCATTGAACAATGCACGCCACTGGTATATAGGTAACAAAGAAATACAAATTGTTCACACGAGTTTATCAAAACCTACCTTCAATAATATGTACGAGTGCAGATATCTCCTGTGTTCCCTTCCCCGCTTGTTTTTCCCCACTTGTTATTCCAAATCCGATGGCCGCCGGGACAACTGCCGACCAGAAGTAACGCGCTAGGGGTCCAGACCTACGCACTTACGCACCTACGTTTTCACGAGGAGCTCCAGCCGCCCGGCAAGATGCAATCCGCCATAAAGTTACAACAGTGATCAGTGAAAAATCGGTGAATCTTTTTTACCAATATCCATCCATATTGTTTCATTCCCGTTATATACGCATTCGCAATCCCATCCAGATAATTGCTATCTGGATTGAAACAAGTCGCACGCATAATCGCCCACTGCACGCACCACAAATAGATATTTGTATGCCTCTGATCAGTTTGAGGATTACATACATACATACATTTATATTCTGCGTGTTAATGATTATGGTAATGCTAGACAGAGACGTTTATAAAATTTAATTTAAGAATTATGATACTGACAATGTCTTATGCTTAAAGAACGCGAATCGGGCCCTTGCTTAAGTTCACCCCTGCGTGTCCGTATGCTACTTTCCATACTGCTACTTTAATTAGATTCTGGAAATAACGATCCAAGTTCAGTCGCAGAGGATTCAACGAAAATATTTGCCATAAATAACGGACACCTACCAAATTACCTATGCGATTGTGCTCTCCGTACAAAAACTGCATTCAGCATTACCAATTATCGTTGCCCGGGGTTATGAATGGCTGTATTATCCCTACCCCAACCCCTACCCCTACTCCCACCTCTACCTCTACCCTACCCCAACCCCTACCCCTACTCCCACCTCTACCCCTACCCCTACCCATACCATACCCCTAACCCTACCCCTACCCTTATCCCTACCCCTAGTCCTACCACTACCCCCTACCCTGTTCCTACCCCTACCCAGTAATTTTACTCTTACTTTGAACGTCAAATGTGCAAAATTACATCATTCATATCAAAACTCTACTTTAAGGGGTGGGAAAGGGGGGTGGGGGGTGGTTTTTGGAAATCTCATGTGAACAGTGACCTTCCTCTTGTTTCGAAGGTCAAGTGTGTAAATTCTATGAAGCTCGGAACAAAACTGTAGATTTTTATACAAAACAAACACACACCACCCGCCCAGGACATTCTGCTTTATATGATAGAAGAAGAAGATAGAATATAAAATATAGAAATAATGCCTAACTTGGCTAAATTCTATAGTGTAATTTCTGTGATACCCGTGGCGTTTTAAAAATCGAGAGAATAACATATACTCGTAACTTAAAACTATAAGAAAATTACCTTCAGAATACTTAGGTATTCCACATAGATTTGGAGCCTGTCAAAATATAGTAGACAAAAACGGAGGGAGCTGAGATGGTTTAAATATTTAACACCGTTTAAATGGCAATGCCATGGCGGCTTATTCATTAAAAATGATAATTATATAGTATATTTGCGACCCGTTTCAAAGTTGTAGATACTTTCATTATCGCTCTGGTGAAAGCCCACCATTCAGAATCGAAACGTTCCTTGGAATCAAAAAACAAGGTATTCATGTTATTCAAAATATGATAAAACCAAACCAAACATAACCCAATACATTAAATACTATACTTACTTGATAGTCCCTTCTATCTTCTCCGTGAAATATACTTTAATATTATTAAACTTAGGCAAAAGTATCTATAATTATATACTAATTATTTTTTAAAGGTTTTGTCTACCGTAACCAAAACAAAAAATGTGTTTCTCCTCAAATTCTGCCTAATTTATATAGCAAAACTAAAACATTAAAACAAAACTAATCAATACACATCAATACTTGTGCAACATTTAACACATCCATGTGAACACCTCAGGACAGGTTCCCGTAGTGAGGTGGTCACGACACATATACCACTCCATTCACAGTATCACCTCTTCAAACCTACCTTACACACCATTCAAAGCACCTTTATTATACTAAAAAATATATATGATATATAGATATAGATAAATAAAATTAAAATGGCTATAGCCGTGTTTGGTGACCAGATCTGAATATCTGGGTCTTAATATCTTCCCCACCTTCATCCTTCTCATTTCCTACCTCCCCCCACTGCCTTCAGCCTCACAACATACCCCAATTGAAGATGCCATAATCTCATTGGCTCTAGATAGTTGGGAGCAGTTGGGACTCTTGTGCGGTAGTCGAATTTTTCAATTTATTTTAATAACTTATTGAAGCTTATAAATCTCGTTGTAATCTTTAATCATTGAAGAAGAGAATATTAACCAATCCTAAATGAAACGGAAAAGACAGAGGTCCTGAGTTCGATTCCCAGATGCGACTGATACCTTTTGATTTTCTGTGGTTTTTTCAGTTTCGTATTTCATTTAGGATTGGTTAATATAATCTTCTTCAATGATTTTTTTTTAATTAAAAATCTCTAAATGGTTGAAAAGAAAAATAACATATCTGTAAAAAGAAACTATGGTTTAAGTGAATATTTTTCAAATCAATTTCAAACGGTGTTCAGAAATTGATGGTAATTCCTGAAAGAAGGTGATTGATTCTATGTCATATTCTAAGGAAATTAAATATTCTAACTTATTATTAGAGATAATTGCATAGAAATGATTGTTTAGACTTTTTGAAATATACGTATGTGTTATCCAATAAGCCATTTATTATATGATAGATAAGAAATAAAAATTTAAAAAAAAAATACATGGAAGAAGAAAGCACTTTTAGTATTAAAAAAAGTTAAGAAAAATTGAGTTATGTCATTTTTCCCGTCCAATCGACATGATCCTGATCCTGAAGTCAAACATAAATAACCACTCATTTGAATTTTAAAAAAAATTGTTCTAAAATCGGTGTTCTCATTATAGTAATGAAAATAAAATTAATAACCATTTTATTAATTTCTAGGTTTCGTTGGCATACTATAACTAGATTTTATGAAATAAACGAAAATTGATAGGTAAATTTACATATTTATGTGGTGAGCTACTGTCGATGTAAAAAAAATCAAAATCGCATACTAATGAAAAAATTTCAATAATAATATTTATTTATTTGAAACGCACATTATTTTATTAAATATATTAAATATTACATTTAAGAAACCTTTGATTGCCCAACTAGGAACAAATCCCGTTTTAGGACAGTCAAATTGACAACTTTAGTTCATATTAAATTATATAAAAGTAGAAGAGAAAAAAAGTATAATAATTAAGTATAAAGAGATTATGAATATGTGTTTGATAGGTACTGGTTGGTGCAATGAGGAAAAAAAATGCGTTTAAAAGTGAGTACTAAAAAAAAATAATATTGCATTTTTGATTTTAGGTTCCTCGAGTTAACTAACTAACTAACTAACCATCACGCCGTTTCGTCGCAGGGGTGGGCAGAGAGGACGGACCGCCAAACAACTCGATCTTGGCATACACTTCTTCAGGTTCCTCGAGTGAGCTATAATATTTTTGGATATGACTTCCTATGACTTCCTGAAAAAGTATAAATAACATTTTAACTATTAGGTATTAGGAACCAGGGCTAAATTATAATTACTTACAAATTGTTATATATTGTATAACATATATATTGTATTGTAAAATTTTTGTATACAGTGCCAGGGAACATTTCTCCCTCCTCCTGTGACAACTGTGGTTAGAGGTGCATACATGTAGAGATAATCTTCTCTACACAGTGAGCGGGCTGCCTATTGCAATATATCCTATCTTACAGTAGTAGGGCTTTAAACTTACAAAATTATTAAACAGGAATTTCATAGGCTTACTTTACAATTCTGGTAAGAATAAAGCGCTTATCATCATGTAGAATTCCAGTTTGGTGGTTTTAGCGGTTCCCAATACAATATTACTTGGGAGTCAATGTTTCTGTGTGTTGTAAAAAGGTACTAAATCAACTTTGTAAACAAGTGTAACTCCTTTGTGGGTTGAACATCTACATTATTATAATTTCTTCAAAAGATTGGTATTCACTTTGTGGCTTCATTATTAATAAATTAATTAAAAATTACTTTGTAATCACCACTTTATTAATATATACATATCAACATGTTTCGAAAGAGATGCTTTCCTCATCAGGAATATACAGAATACTATAAAATAATAATGTCAAGTATAGACAAATGATAAAAATAGAACACAATAATGTAAGAATAGACAAATTATAAACCTAAACAAAAATTGATTAAAGTGGGTATTAATTAATCAAAAACGTTAATAAAAAATTATTATATAACACTTTATAACAAATTTCAAATTTGTCTAATTCTAAACTGGTTGTATTTGTACGTCAAATTTTCAAACCTATTTATATTAAAAGAATTATTGGTTTCCAAAATATGATTGGCATATACAGAATACTTATTATTACTTTAACCCCTTAGGTGCTCCTTAACTCTAATAATTTATAATTCGTCTATTCTTACATTATTGCATTCTATTTTTATCATTTGTCTATACTTGACATTATTATTTTTTTAGTATGATATATGATGATGATATGATTTAGTATGTTGATATGCATATATTAATAAAGTGGTGATCACAAAGTAATTTTTAATTCATTATCTACTTCATTATTCATACTTTACTCTTCGGTAGATTTTTATCGAAAAATAAAACCCAATATCCTGGTTGCAGGAAATAGTTTAGCTAGATTTTTGCGTATCTGTTAATGAACCGATTTAATGATCAAAGTTCGAAAAAACTAAAAAAAAAGCACATAAGATTTGTGTTAGAAGTCGATCCCTGTGAAAATTAAGGTAGAAAGCCTTGGTCTACTGCAATGAGCTGATCAAGAAAATTATGCCTACTTTACAGTACACTACAAAAAGTAGTTGAGGATTTAGACTCTACGACCAAAATGCCAAAATAAAATAAATTTGCGATACCTATAGAAACTTCTCTTTTCTTATTCCATACTAAATAATAATTTTAACTTTGGCTTTTCAATATTTACGAAATAATAGTAGTTTCTGGAGGTTAAGATAACTCAAATAAGACAAAATATTTTGCAAAAACTATAATTTAATAGCAATAACTTAATCATATAATTAAAAATTACTGAGTAATGGGATGAGGATATACATATGTCCCTTCGGCCTTCTCTCTTTCGTGCTGCAGGATAGGTGCTGTGCCACATTCAAAATGGTTGTCGCCACTCTGCTAGGAAATGAAACTAGATGAAGAAAAAGTCAAAGAAAAGGCTCCATTTAAACATAAATACCTATAATATATTTTTTCTAAGTAGTGCTTTTTTGATCCTTATCCCCTCTTGTGAAAACTTTAATAGCGCGAGGAAGGAATGTTATCTTAATTGGTTTAACATCAAACTCCTCATTGTCTATAGCAAACCAGATTTCTTCACCTTCCCGAGAAACCTTCTGCGGATATATCTCAACTGTTCTCGCTGTGATGATTTCATTGAACATAGGTTGCTTCTTATTCAGTCGATTCCAACCTTCAGAGACGTATTCAAAGTAGCCTAAATTCATTTTGCCCAAGCTGACAGATAAATGTGGTGGAACTTGAACATCCCCATCATTCAAAGTAAGTTTAACTTCGGTTGTTTTGAAACATTTTTCTTCAACGTTTCCGCAAACTTGATTAGATATTTTGGTGTAATCTTTATCTAACGAGACCTCGTCTTTAACCTTCGGCATAATTAAATCCACCCATCTTCCTTTAGTGGCTGGCTTAATGAGAATAGATCTGCAGTTGTTACAGCCTTCACACGGAGGAGATATTTTAAAGGTTCCTTTACAATCCCAACAGAGAGAACTTTTGTATCCATTGAAGAGAAAAGTTGCATATTCTCTAAAGCTACCGTAAATCCAATACTTGTCCCGCCTGGCGTAAGCATCTCGGAAAGCGCCCCACTCTATAGCTCCCATCGCAAATATAGGTTTCCCAGGCACATCGGCTTCTGTTTCGATGATTTCTATTTTCATGACATCTTTAGGTTGTGAATGGTTTTTAATGATAGCCATAGTAGCGTCTGTGAGTTGTCGGACTTTAGGCAGATTACCGTTTGAAGGGAAAAGTTGGCTGCCGACAAAGTTTCTCCTACCTAACGGGAGAATTCCCACTGTCCTTTTACACTTGTTTTCATCTTCTCTTAGAAGTCCTGAAATAAATAAAACCCCATATAAATATCAGACGCTCGTAAGTCTACACCCCTATCCAAACTAAACTAAAATGTTGCTGGATTCAAAATTTTACATAGAATTAGTTGAGATATATCAAATTATCCTAGTCCATTGGAAGTCATAGGAAATAACAAACAAAGTAAAGGTTTTTTTCAAAATCTCTATTATATCACATTCAAAAGGGCCATCACTTCAAGTATCACTGTGTTCATCACTTATTCAAATTCCAATATATCTATGAATATACATTTCAAATCCTCATAACTTATCGGGCGATCAAGAGTCCAAAATTAAAATCGATTTTCTGGTTTATTTATGGTTTCTATGTTTATTTTTAAAAATAAAATTTGTTTCAAAGTCAACAGTTTACTGTTTTCAATAATTAAATTTCACTAATGAGAAAAAAACGAAAAAAAAAACAAATTATCCACTTTCTCATAGTTTACTTTTCATAAAGAAAGTAGATTTTGATATGAATGGACTCAAAGATTGCAGAGATTCAAAAATTTTCCTTCAGAATGATTAAAAGTATATAAGTAATCAATGTTTTAAAGCTTTCTTATCATTCCTTTGAGCACACATATTTATTGAAGATCAATTTACTAAAAAGTAGAACAGTAAAGACTTGTAGTCTCTAAAAGCTAGTATGTACCTGTAATGGCTTCGCTGAGAGTTCCATCTCCGCCTGCAACAACAATTGACTCATTTTCTGGTAATCCTTGAACTAAATCTTTAGCGTGGCCCTCAGCATTAGTCTGCAGCAGGGTGACACTTATTCCCGCCAGGTGGAACAGCGGCTCGCAATACTTCTCGTAGTCTGTCTTGGCAGACCTCTTATTGGCTGCTGGATTTAAGATAACTGTGATGGATCGGGGGCTCTCTGAAACTGGTAGTCGCACATCTCCGTATTTTGCTGCTTCTTCGCAGCAAACTTTCATCAAGACATTTGTGCTAAAATAAAAATAAAATTATGAAGGATACTAAAACTGAAAAATATTTAAAAATTGTGCAATTTTAAAAACTTACTCGTATCTACTTTTAAGTGATGATATTCCATAACCAATCAGGCCCGCACCAACCGTTGATTTTTTCCAGTTATTGCGAATAACTTTATATGATTTTAAAAACACAGCCATTTTGCAATCAAATGAATTTGTTCCTAATTGCAACAATCATACGCGGGCAAAATAATATTTTTCCGGCTAACCTCAATAGTTACTTTGACAGATGACATAGATATGTATTTTTCTATGTTTTATTAATAATGCCGCTAGCCGCTCGTAGGTCGAAATTGCCATAATTTTTTTTTAAATTTCTACAGATGTAAAAACATTTTAAAAAAAAGGTCAATATTTCCATTTGGGAACTCATAACTTTTTTGAAAGAAAATGCTTTTACTTTCATAGAATTAAATGAAAAATATTTGCATATGCGGAAATACAAAATAATGTACTTCATATTATACTTTCTTTGTATAAAAACGCGTAAATATTACAGAAGAATTGACACCATTTTTAATGTTAGTATGAAATGACATTTATCAAAAGTGCCGACTGCATGAAATGGATATTTAAAACAAACAACAGGTTCGAATAGGCCTTCTACATGAGTGGGCGGCCCAATACTAAAAAAGTCATGGCGTCGAAAGGTTCGACCATCCGGTCGTCCTTTTTTAAAGTCAACCCTGCCAAATCTACGAAAGGATGACCGGATAGTCGAACTTTTCGACGCCACGGCTTTTTTATTGGGCCGCCGATCGTGTGGATTTCCACTTGAGGTTCCAAGTATGGGTTTTTTAAAAAATAAAAACCCAAACTAAGAACCTAAAACCTATTATTTTATTTCCGCATATGCAAATATTTATTTTATTTATTTTTATGAATCTTTTTTTAAATAATCGAGTTTTTCAATTAAGTCCCAACTTAAAGTATTTACTAAAAAAAATATTTGAGTTCTGCAAGTATTTTAGTTTTTATTATTGTAGCAGCTGTTTCGATGTTCGCTTCAAAGTGATTTTACATTTAAAAAAATTATTTAAAAAATTAAAAAATATATTAACATAAATTAGGATAGGTTTTCGGGCAAATTTTTTGTTTGTTTGTACTTTAACTATATTTATCAAAAGTGTGATATGACGGTGCGTCGGGCAGTTGGTATTATTCTAGGAAAGGGAGGAACAGTAAAGCGATCTTAGGTAGTTACAAGTAATTTATTTTTATATACGTGGGGTTAGTCTTAAAACTAGTGTAAATCTTAATTAGACATAATAAATTCAATAAAACTAGATACGCAATTACTTAATTCTACTGTTAAAGTCTTTGAACTTAAAATTAGAGGTTCACTGGCTTAGGCAATTACTTAATTCTACTGTTAAAGTCTTTGTAGTTAAAATTAGAGGTTCACTGGCTGACATTGTGGGAGGAATTATCATTAGAGTCAGAGGCACTTCCCTTTTTGGTGATGGCTGTCCAGGGTCCAGTGGCTGCGTTGTATGTAGAGTCCTCGCGTTCGCACTACGTATTCGTGTACCTCCGGATCGGGAGTAGGTGTAACGCGGCGATAATCAGAGGCCTGGGTGGTCTCCGATGTTGATCTCCGAAGGGCGAAGATCAGTTACTTCCTTCTGGGATGGAAGCGTAGAATTCGTAGAGCGTAGAGGACCTGGGCGGCCTCTCCAAGGAGCGAGAATAGGAACCTTCCTGGGCGGAAGGTTTCACTTGGCTGTGTGTCCTGGGCGGACTACCGCAACCGACTCTCCGTCCTGGGCGGACTCTTGCAATGACTCGTGCTTCCTCGGTGGAAGCCTGCACCTCACTCGTGCTTCCTCAGTGGAAGCTTTCACTCGACTGTCTCCTGGAGCCTTCTGTCCTTCTGTCTACCTGTAGGTATTATCTTTTAACCCGCATTGTTCAGCGGCCTTTGTTCCGTCGGTCGGCTCAATTCCTTTGATGTGTTTATTGCCGTCCCATAAAATTCCAAATGAATTGCGGACTTTCCCAAAATAGCAGTTAAGATTATATTATTTTAGTTACGATTTTTCTAACAATAGGCTCGGCCAGCCTTTGTACTAAATTCATTTTATGGGCGGTCTAATCTGGGAATTCCTATTATTTAAAATGCACATTTTAAAGCTAAATATTTCGGTGAATTCGGTCAATTATTTTAGGTGATTACAAAAGGCTATATCAAGTGTTCCGATTCATATGTGTGTGGTACTGTGGTTATTCGGTCACCATCTATCGGTACTATATACACGTGCAAAAGTGCGAACCCTGGCAACATTCTGCAAGCCGGTGGCGAATCCAAAATCTGACAGATTAACTTGAATAACTTGGAGAGTAGTCTGCAAGCCGCATCTATTACTGTGTTTAAATTTAAGAGACAATTAAACATGAATAAGCTAACGAATTTAACTCGAAATGAGGATGTCCTCGGAGCGTTAGATTTGTTGGATCTTGATGAACAGTTGATTGACGACAAGTTAGAATTGTTGATGAAAAAAGACACGCTACAGCACAGCCACTTGAAAACAATATTGACTTTCATGAAATATAAGTACATGATATGTTTACAAGAAGAGACTGATTGTGAAAATGACATTTACGTCAAGTTTGTATTGGAACGACTGCTGACCAGTCGAGAAGAAAATATTAATATTTTACTAGACATTCTTTCTGTTTCCTTGTTGTTAAGTACAGACAGACTCCAAAATGTAGCAGAACATATCCTTCAACAGCTCATGGCAGTAGACGATGTTCAGTCAACATCTTTACCGGACAGCCAATCGAGAGTTCCCTTGAAGATTATTGACAGTGTTCTAGAATTGTGCATCAGTAATAAAGTAACAGTTAATTCCACTTTTCTGAATGATGAATTAGAAAAAACGATCACCGTGGAAGAGAATCTTGTGTCTACTCAATTTTTTACGAAGACCATTCCATTGATAATTAACTGTTGTCAAGATTACGGCGTCTTAAATCAGATTTGGAACCAAATTCTAAGTAGAGTGAGCCGACCAAACCAAAACGACTATGTTATTTTATGCACATTGTCTGAATTTTATCTGCCTTTGAAAACAGATCCCACATCCGGTAAAGTTCAGAGCACAATTATTGAGAATTATGAGTTTTGGATATTACTGCGTAATGGTTTTATACACGAAGATTATTCTATTCGTAAATGCTCCATATATCTCGCTCGAAGAGCCATTCAGTGCGCGGCAGAGAGGAAAATCTCTGTAAATCAAGCGGGAGATATAAAGCCAGTCTTCAAATGGAATAAAGTAGAAAGGGATAACCTCCAATGTTCCTGGCTCGCTCTGTTTGCATTATTGGAAACTTTGGAAGAGAAGCAATCTCATCTTGTACTCTCTGCCTTAAAGCTTTTTGATCAAGTATTCACTTTGCATTACTCATGGTACAATTGCGCTTTGATTCGAGCTTTCTCTCATGACGCAAATGCTGTAGTTCAACAAGCGATTGAAATTGCATTGACAAACGGCAATGATAACAGCATAACTGTTGAATCATTCCCTTACAATCAGTTTATCAATGCCCTAAACAATACATTTTTGTATGAACATGTTCATGATTATGAAAAAAATCAACTTGTTCCTATGTTGATAAAGTTTCTAGAACACGGTCACAATACACACAATATGATTTTACATCTCTCACGTGTTAACTTATCGCCAATTCCGAAATTCTACTTATCTTATGCCTTGATGCTGGTTTTAATATCCTCCAATGAAAAAGCTACACTCGAAACGGTAGTGGAAGGATTTTTCAGTTCAAATTCACCCATATTGAATAATGCCATGATACGCTGTGCCAACGAATGTTGTTTTTTAAATTTTATTGCCAGTCGTTCTTTTAATATCCCAAAGGCAGAAAGCTTACTGAATTTATTTTCAACTCTTTCCACAGAAAAATTACTTATCAGAGGTAATATGTTTTGGAACAAGATAATTGACTTCCTAAGGAAATGTGACGAAGGTGATAAACAAACATTTCAAAATATTAGATCCATGATGGATAGAGCTTATTTGCAAAATACCACTGATATCAAGTCTTTAGCGAATCTCTTTGTAATATACAGTGATGTAGACCAAGCGCACTTCTCTGTTTTCATTGACTTTATCAGAATGCTCCTCCAGTTCCTGAAGGATTCGCAAAACAGACAATACTCATCAACTATTGAATTTGATGCATATTTTTTCATGATTGTCAATCTTGTAGAAGTTATGGAACCTTCGGGAGATACTCATGATAGTTTGGGAAATGCTCTTATATTGGAAGTATTTGCAGATAATGCTGACGTTCTTGTAAACTATTTGATCAATCGCTTAATTTCTGATTTAAAAATCGACGAGTTTGAAGTAATATCGAAATATGTTTTTGGCCTTTATATACTTATGAATAAGAGACTCACAGAGTCGACCAAGAGATCGGCGGAATCCTTATTCCAAAAGGCTGAGTCTATTTTAAAGTCTACCGAAATAAATACTATTCAGAAATATTTTTCTGTTAAAATTCTATCGATAGCTGTGACCGTATTATCGGACAGTAACTCTATTAGCAGAGTTGAAAAGGCCAAAAAAATATCTGTCTACTATCATTTGATCCAGAATATAAACATTTCGAAGACTGAAGAGGGTGAGATTTCAAAAGGAAAATTGTTATCCGATTTCAATCTAGCGAAACTCCAAGTCTACAGTGGACATTATTCGTCCTTGGATTTATGGAGTTTGAAGTGCATAATGAAGCTGCACAAAGAAGTCATGGATTTGCTGGAAACAGGAGGACACGGCTGCATGCTATCAATTATCCAACTTGCTCATTTACTTCTGCCTTATTTATTAATTGCAGAAAGGATGAAGGATATCAAAATTGTGATTGAAAGAATATGGAAAGAGTTATTTGAGTTACGAAAAAATGATCAGTTTAAAATTTGTTTCAAGGCTTTTATCAAAATGTTATATCAGAGCGACCTTTTTGTATCCAAACTAATACAATCAATATTACTTAAGTATGGGGAAAAAATATTTGAGTTGGGTGATCAAATACCTTTCGTTGTATTAGAGCTTGTGGAAAACTTGAGTTGTGAAGCTATAAAATCCAATATATTTCCATTTACATCATTGCTGAACCAAGCCTTAACATTTGGAATGGTTCTGAGAAAAGACCAACGGTAAGGGTTTTATAATACCTATATGTTTTATAATTATTGTTAACACTTTTCAGGCTATGCCCGGACATTGTACGGAATACATTTCTCGTCCAGTTAGACGGCACTACTACTATATTTCTACTCACATCTGTTTGTGATGATATTTTCAGCCCCTCAGCCGAGCCCGTACTGTGTTTGTTCATTTTTCCTATCAAAACTACGTGTCTTGTTCGGAAGGTGTTAAGTTTAGAGTCAGGTGCTTTTCATAAAACATATGCGCACAAAATTGTTGCTGTTTAATCAACCATTTTTATACGAGGTGCGTTCGACTGGTTCAGCAAATAAACAAATAACATCAGTAGGCTTCGGTTTACGGATCGCGTTTGTCAGTAAAGTATTTTTATGTAATTTCGAAATGTATTGTTTTGTTAATGGTTTAATAAATAGGAATCATTCTAACATACAAAAGAAGAATAACCTCAATAAAAAATAAGGGCTGTATGCGGGGTTTGTTCACCTGAAGCAACTGTTCCCAACCTTTTTGGGTTTGCGATCTACGTTTCATAATAATAATAATTAGATTACTTCTATATCGCTGTTTTCGTGGGCAAATCACCTCAAGGTCGCTGAAATGGGGATCGACTAACAAGAATCTCATAAGAATTTTTGATCATGCTTTTTTAATTCATTAACTTGGACTATTAAACCGCTTTATTAACAGATATTAACAAATCTAGCAAAACCAATTTGTCCTACAACCAGAATATTATTTTACCATCCATGGTGGTAAATTTTAATTATGGAAATAATGATGATTACAATTGCAATTATTGGGATCGAACAAATTTTGCTCTGCTATCGACCGGTTGGGAACCCTTGACTTAAAGGAAGCCGGCCAGTTGGGCTATAATTACATCAAAAACTGCAACATGACACAGCTGGATAAGCCAAGCATGTGTGCTAATTTGCATAAAATTGCAATAAGGAACTCCAGTAAAAAATATAATGGCTTTAAAGATATGTATTCATATAGGTTAACAAATGAAAACAAACTCTGAAAACCAACTTTAGAAAAAAAACTAAAGATAATAATAATAATAATCGGATGATTTGTATAGCGCCGTTTTTGTGAAAAATCACCTCAAGGGCGCTGGATACTGGTATTTAAGTTTGAATGTCATTATTAATGAAAAAAAAAAAATTGGACTGGAGTCCCTTATTGTTATCTCATGTAAAATTAATTTTATTTTCTTTTTTTAGAATTGAGATTGAATGTTGCGAATTTATCACGTCGCATAATCAAGATTTTTTGATTCCCGAAGAAGTCAAATAGTAAGTATTAAATAATGAAACATTCTTTTCTTGCGTTTTTGTGCTTGCAGTCAGATTTTCTACTGATTACTCATCGTTAATGAATATTTTAAATATTCAAACTTTTGAAAACAGATGGAAAATTAACAACCTAACCTTTTTATTAAAATTATTAAATTGTATATTTGATTGTTCTGAACTCCTGCATTTAATCAACCTACACATACCTAAACGAACTACAAGATAAACATTAACATTTTTCCTTTATTATTACCCCCTTCCAACCGTAGTTTGCATTCCCCAATTCAACGCTTACACAGTCTTGGTAACAAATACTTAAATGATATGGATGTATTTGACAATATTATTAAAAATAATATTTATTAAAAATTATTATTTGTTAAAAATATTATTTGATAGTGGTACATTAACTAATCTACTAAGCATAGAATGAAAAGCTGATAATTTTTGAGAAAATGGATGATTAGAAGTATTATGTATAACAATGTCCGTATAAGTATCTTTACGATATATATATTATAAATTTGAAATTTTAGAAATAAGAAAAAGTGTTAATAGCGAATTAAATTTAATAAATAATCAAATATTTTTAAAAATAGCTATCTCTTAAATTTATTTTCATATTAATATTAATAATAATAATTTTTATTTATATTTCTAATTTAAATGTATTATTCAATGTTTTATAATTATTTTGTCATTAACATTTAGTATTATTAATATTTGATCTGTTACTTACCTACTTTAATTCATTTTTGTTTATGCTCATATTTTGTATATTCTTAAATTATTGTTTTAAATTTTTTATCATTTTTCTATACTTGAAATTATTTTTTAGTATTCATTTATTCCTGAAGATGATAGCATTGCTATCGAAACATGTAGAAATATTTATATATTTTAAGTAAAGTGGTATATACAAAGTGTATTTTCAATTATATAATTAATAATGATGCCACAAAGTTATCAAGCATTTGAAGAAATTATAATAAAATTAAAAATTACCAAATGGCGCATATTCTTCTTTTCAAGGCTTTTCTTTAATAGTTTCTCATTAAATCCAAACTCTGTATGAATATTTAAATGGTCAATCAATTAATCTGATTCTAATTTATTTCAGCATTGTGAACCCAGTGCCACGGATCAGAAGTGCCGCTCTACAAATCTTTGCCATCCAAAATAAAGATTTGCATGCGTTTATAACGTTGAATTTAAGAAACAATTTGGACACCACAAATAAACCCTCTAATAGATACCATGGGAATTCTCTGCAGCATAGATTCCTACTGAGAACATTGCAAAGTCTTCTTTTCTCATTTAAAGTACAGCAGGACGGACCTCACTTGAAAGGAAATGTGCAATGGTGTATACAACGTTTAGTGTCACAGCCGCACCACGTTAGCTCCAGGATTATGTTGGAGTGGTACATTTCTTTATATATCATACAAAATGTGAGTATTATTTGGTATTTAGTTGAAAGTTTTCATAATTATATTACATAATTACAAACGTAGAAGAGAGTAAAACATTTGAAGCTTGAAGAGATCTACATCCAGCAGTATTCAATTAGTGGGTGGTATCACATTATTGCTTGGCAATAAGATGTAGACATAATAAAGTGGACTACCATGCCAGTGCTCAATTTGTCTTTGAAATTTGTTCTACACATTCCATTTTGACATTTTGTTTTAAAAAAACAATCTAAAACAACGTAACTCGATTATATCAACATTTTAAAAATTTGTAATTTTGATCTGTAAATTAGATTTTGTTTTATATTGAATCTAGTAAATGGGTATTTGGTAAAATTGAACAATCCCGCTTCACTGTTAATACGCATAGGTTTTAAAAATAATACTTAGTTTCAGATTATTAAAAATTAGAAAAAAATATTGACATATGCGAAAATGCAAAATAATGCGTATAAATTCATCAAGGCTTACTAAAGTTTGAAGTTTTTGTACGGAATTTTGGTTAGTTTTTGGTTTTTTCTCTGTAAACCCAAACTAAGAACGTAATATTCTATTTTACATGTAATTAACCGCCTTACCCATACGACCGTACGTGATACGGCCGCTATATTATCGCCCGAACGCAACAGGCCATATCCCGTACGTTCAGGTACAAAAAAAACTATACACGAAACCAACAAAACATTCATATACATCACATTTGTTCCTGCATCATCTCGTTTAGTATTTCGAGGTCAGCCTAGAATGTGTTCGGATATTTTCATCTCTCTCATACAAATTGGTATATTGCAAACACGTATTGCGAAATATTACGAAATCTAATGAAAAAAAACTGATGTTTTTTTACCTACTTTTTGAATAATAACTCAAAGGACAGGCGGTTAATATACTGTATTATATTTAAAATAGGTTATTTGGTTCTTAGTTTGGGTTTAGAAAAAGAGAAAAAAATTGGAAATTGTAATTGAAAAGTGGAATTGTGTAATTTCACGGGTATTTTAATACATACATTTCAGAAATACAAAAAATCACTTATCTATGTAATTATCTTTCATTAAAAAGGTTTAAATATAAAATTGTCTTAGAATATGATGTAGAATCATTTCCTTTCGGAAAGTACCACTAATTTCTGAAGACCGTTTGGTTAAAGTAAAAAGTACGCATTTGGACTATCGTAAACTTACTTTATTTTTTCTATGAGCCATATTGGTACTGTCATTTAAAGCCTTTTAAACGATCGCAGCCACCTTAATTTTTGTCTACTTTTAAATGTCAGACTGTACATACATTCATTTTTTAATGAAGATACCTACCTAAAATGTTTAATTTTTGTCTACTTTTAAATGTCAGAGTGTACATATATTTATTTTATAATGTAGATACCTACCTAAAATGTTTAATTTTTGTCTACTTTTAAATGTCAGAGTGTACATATATTTATTTTATAATGTAGATATCTATCTAAAATGTTTAATTTTTGATTTCAGAGTCTCCCTTTAAGCTCTAAGATTTTGACTGAATTTCAACTATCCAGTATACCGCAGATTTCCTACTTCATGGTCATCTTCCATGTTCTTAAGCATCGAATTTCGTCACCCATTCGTGGAATGGTTGGATTCACTGCCCAACTGTACGATGATTTCAATTTTGCAATGCAGACATACCTGCCGCACACCATGGGGCAACTATTCAACATCAGATTACACGCGCAGTATCTGACGCTTAAACTGAATGAAATGATGAAGAATGATCCAATTTGTAACAAGTATCAGATGATGTGTGATACCATACGCCATACATTCCATTTGAGTTCCAATGAAAAAAATCTGATCAAAATTAAAAATGACTTCTACATTAATGATTTTTATGTGATTCACGGCCTCAATGTGAATAATATATTCCATTATATTTTACGAAACACCGGTGTCGCTCAGGATGAGTGGGTATTTGGAACTACTTCAAATGAAATTGAAGAGCAGAGTGATTCTTCAAGCAGCTACTCGGTAATATCTGAAAAGAATGAAGCTGACCCCGCGTCAGAGATTAAAATGTCAGATATAAACATGACAAACATTCAAAAAAAGTTTGTCCCCTGGAAAAATGTTCTTGCGGAGCTCGGGATCACACCAGAACACAAAATGGTACATAAATACTTTATTCTTTCTTATTTCAAATGAGTGTGTTCTTGTATGACAATCTTATACGCTCAATTTAATTGTCTATCATTGGAAAATGTTAACCACACAACGTAGTTAGGCGTAAAAATTTACCAAAATTTAAAGTGGACTGACCGACCACATTATTTATTTAAATAATTAAATTAAAAAATTAACTTACCTTTTAAAACAATCAGGAATGTCCTCAGTACAAAATATTTTATTAAGATCTACATGGCTCTCTGCCAATCACTATTAGAATATGGTATTATCGGATGGGGCAGTGGTAGTGATAATATTCTTAATTTACTCACACTAATTAAAATACAGAAAGCCATCATGAAAATTATTCCCTGTTAAATCCCTATAAGAACTAGCACTGACGAAATCTTCAACAAACTTAACATTATGTCATTAAAACATTTATATTCTAAAACAATACTACTTTACATTCATAAATATTAAAAAAAAAACAAGAAATAACAACAATCACACATATTAGAAACACTAGATCTCAGAGTCAAAAACACATACAACAAGGAACCACAAACAACATTTGGACAAAAAACTTCTTATACTATGGTACTAAACTCTACAACAAAATCCCACTATCCTTTAAAAATCACAACAACCATAATAAAATTAAAAAAAAAAAAACTGGATACGTTACATAGGGAGATGTGAAATAGAAAACATATTAACACCAAATACAAACTAACACCGAAACCTTTAAACTGCACTTAAAACACCATACCTTTTTTGAATTATTTTAACGTTTTTCATCAAGCACATCAATTTAATATAATGTAATTTCATATTTTGTAAATGAAATCCTCAGCACGGGAAATCCCAGTGAGGATATCATTATTTGTTATTTTGTTATAAAAAAGAACATAATAAAATATTATTATTATTGTACGTAGTTTCGTAAATTTAACTGATATTCCGTTAATTGTTGTAGGAAAATAAGAACAGCAGCAATTTAATAGTTGTCGCATCTCTCATTGATCGTCTCCCCAACCTCGGAGGCCTGGCACGTACCTGTGAGGTGTTTGGTGTTAAGGACTATGCTATCAATAGTTTGAGACATCTTCAGGATAAGCAGTTTCAAACATTAAGGTGAATGCTTCTTTATAATATGTCTCCTTTAACGGAAGCAATCTTCCCAACAAGCCTTCTATTGATATGCTTGGTGTAATCCTAAGTGACACGGGGGCTCCATCGAAACCAGAGTAATGGGGCTCGCAGATACTTTAATTATACCCTGCTGACCCTGTACAAATCGAAAATGCGCCCCACTGTAGAATTTGGCAGCCACCTCTGGTTGATAGCCCCAAAATATCTGAAAAAACCCTTGACTGTGCAGGAACGGACGGTCCATTTGATAGATTCGCCTATCTTAACAAACGGATTACAATCTTTAGAGCACAGATGTCAAGTTGGAATGCTGTCCTTGTTCTGCCAGTATTTCAATGGAAGATGCTCTGAGGAACTAGCATCGTAGATCCCTTTGGCACTGGAGCACAGTCAGGAAACACGTTAAACGTGCGCCCAACGTGCGTCCAACGGGTCGTTTCTACGACTCTTTCTTGTTTTCAACAACTTGGCTGTGGAATGATCTGCCGGCCTCTGTGTTTCCTCACTCCTACAACTTAAAAACGATAAAATCATCCGACAGATGACGCTAGAATCTGTACCGTATTAGAGATGAGTAATATGAAATGAGCGTCACTGTCGCTGTGATAAACTGCGGTTCCAATCATAGGAAAATTAAAACAAACAGGTGGTTTTTGGAACCAGTTCCCAATAGCGGACACTTCATTTATGATCTTTAGTTTTGTTTCGCATTATTAAAAAACAACCCCCAAAAATATTTCTTCATACCAGTTCCGAAATTCAGTGACCGCAAAGTCACCAGATAATATAATATTGACAGGAGAATTGCAATCTTTAACTGTGTAAATTTAAACTCAGGAACAAAAAGGCGGCCTCCTGAATGATTGTTGGCTGCGCATCGCGGGATATAGGGCCTTAAGCATACGAAAATGATTATGGAGAAACCTGAATAATTATTACGCATATCGTTAAAAATTTCCATGACAAAAAACTTTTCCCATACATTTTTCGACGACTATTGAGTGAATACTTGGCGCCCCTAGGGACGAGTCACGAGTTGAAATGTTGCCAGCGCAATAGATGACATAATTTACCTATGTTATCGGTAATTTTTTAAGGATTTAGGGAATATTTTAAGTATATTTAAATGTGATCTTTATTTTCACAGCGCCCTTCAGAGATTGCGCCTATGTTTTTTGCACAGTATAAATGTATGGCAGATTTGGCGCTGCCTACCTACCTCATTTTCTTTTCAGTACAACATTATGTACTTAAGAATGAATGATTATGAACAATTATAAACCTTTAAATTTATGTCAACCTAACCAAATTAGGTTATTTTTATATCGCCAAGGTATTTATTTTTCTTTTATATTTTAGTGTCTCATCAGAACGTTGGTTAAATATTATTGAAGTGAAACCTGGTAATGATTTGAAGAATCATTTAATGGAAATGAAGAAGAAGGGATATAATATTGTAGGAGCAGAACAAACATCCTCAAGTGTTTCATTGGACGATTTTGTATTTCCCATAAATACATTGCTTTTAGTTGGGTATGTAAACATTTGCAATTTGGGATGCGGGTGTGGGTACTACCGCCCCGGGAACTGTTAATTGGATAACCAACACCTCTGCCATAAGTCACCCCAAGTAGTTTGCAGCGTTTGGTGACTTAGCAGGGGTGCCTGGGTTCATGGGGTGAGATTTGTCCAGGTCTTGGCAGCAGATGCGTCTGCCCACCAACTGCGTGGTGGGTCGGATCGAGAGAGCCCGGTTGAGGGAGATCCCTTGACCTCTCCAGCCGGACTCTCTCGACCCATCGCTGAGTGGGGGGATAGATTAATACGTCTTTCACTCCTGGTCACATTGACCCCCAGATTCGTACCCACCCCTCATACCTTTTTCTTTCTCAAATAAAAAAAAACTTATATTACATCTGCCATTTTTGTTCTATGGATTTTATTAACATTCTGTTACGATTCATACATATACAATTATATAATATAATAATTATATTCCTCATTAAAATTGTTAATTTTACTCATTTCAGCCATGAAAAAGAAGGCATTCCTTGCGATTTGTTAAATTTGATGGACTATTGTGTTGAGATTCCTCAATATGGATTGGTGAGATCTCTCAATGTCCATGTCACAGCTTCAATATTTATTCGGGAATATACAAAACAACATTCTTAGTAATTTGTTAAGAAATATCTTATTCACTACGATACTCGTATATATACATAAACGCTAGCTTTTAAACTTTTATACTTACTTTAGGGATGCTTAGATGATTTGGGCATGTAGAGCATGAATGAAGAAAGGTATACAAGGAGAATATACATTTTATGATACGGACAAGTAAATGGTAGAAGAAGTCGAAGAGATTCTATACATACTTGAGTCGGGTGATGTCAAGAGTAAGAATAACAAGAATATGTATGAGATGATATATGAATGTGAATGATGCAAGGACAGTGTTCCGAGACAGAGTTGTGTGGCGATCTATCCTCTCTGCCGACCCCTGCGGAGAACCGGCATGATGGTTAGTTAGTTGACTTTATGTTGGAGAATAATAAATGTTAACCACTTCATGCTTTTAAACGAGCAGTGTTCGCGGGTGGCGCATGTGTCTTATCGTGCCAACCCGAGCACTGCTCGCGTGTTTCGACTTGTTTTTGTTACATAAGATGAACAAACGAACTGAGCTCGCCAGTTGCCACTTGACGCTTGTAGAGGTTTACGCAAATCGTTTCTTCTGTTTTAACTTATCATAGTTAGATTTGTTTGTTTTTTTTTATAGTAGGTTAAATTTTTTTAACATTTTTTAATTCTTCTGTTTTGTTTTTTTGAACTGGACAACTTTTAAATTATGTAAACTCTAATGAAAAATAAAATAATATGATGTTTTAGTTCTATTTTTGTGAAAAAACCCAAGCATGAAGCGGTTAATATGATTGATATTAATATGGTGGAAATAAACAATATCGTTTCAATCTATCTTTTTTTCTTTTTTTTTTTTAACATGAGTATTGCACAGGAGTCCAAACTGCTCCCAATCGTCTGGAGACCATTGCATCCCCAATTGGGGTATGTTGTGAGGCTGAAGGTATTCGGGGGGGGGGGGGGGGTATAGGGAAGAGGAAGGTGGGGAAATACCTGCCTATTCATATTTGGTCACCAAACACGGCTAAAGCTGTTTCAAGCAACGTTTCGATTCTGAATGGTGGTCTTTCACCAGGGCAATACTGAAAGTATCTACCGCACAGGAATGTAACGCAAACATGCTATATATTATTTTTAATTAATAAATTGTGAAATAATACAAATTAATCAAATAAAATTTTGTTGCGTATGCCGGGATTTCGAACCCGCAACCTCCAGATTCATAGCCGAGAATCATAACCAGTCAACCACTCTAGCCATGTACTTATATCATTCAATAATAATATTTGGATAATTTCAGAAAGGGCGATTAAAAAGATGTCAATTATGTAAGTATGTATTTGTTATACGTTTTTAATACAAACAACTGAATCAAATTGCAAAATTTTCAAAGACTTTTTGTTATCCCTCAAAAATAAGTTTTGTATTTTTCATTCATAAATTTTTTCGTAGATAATATAAAATATATCTGTGAGTCCATGGGAAATAAATAAAAATAAAAGAAACAATGCCGTATCTGGTGACGCGTATTGTTTTATTTTATCACCTCTCCTCATTGCACAATAAATTATGATCATATAAAATATCGATGAGTTTGGGTGCCATAATTGATTTAAGAGCGAAAGTAAAAAGTAATGCCTTGTGAGGACTATTACTATCTCTAAACAAGGATGCAGTTTGAAAATTTTATTTCATTAAAAAGATTTATTTTTCAAAATATGTATATCTAAATAGTAAAGTTCTTCGGTAAATACTTATGTTTTCCATTTTGAAAATATTCTACCCAAACAAACCTTCTTCTTTTGAATATGTAATCCGTGGCTAACCAGAGTGTCAGTGGTATATCTATGGGCTAATCTCAATACAACATGGCGGGTTCGATATTTTTAAAACTAATTTTGAAACATTATAGCAACAGTTTTACCTGTTGGATTTCATTCAAACTAATCTCTAAACCTAATAGCACTAATAAGAACAAACTGTGATATTTTTAGCAAAACTGCAAGTAATTTTCAAGAAAATCGAGGAAAGACAGACAAACATTCTTTTTTGTATATAATAAATAAAGCCTACATTTTCCATTGAACAAATAAAACCCTTTCACTTCTGAAGCACTGAAGAATGATCTCAGGTAGAAGTTAAAAGTTTGAGGTTGTAGTTATGGATACTAAATATGACAAAAAATAATTCACTCGAGCATTGATAAGATGAATGTCCCTTCTTTTGCATTGGTAAAAAAAAACATGTCATTATTGTATAAGGTTCAAAGCATTTATATTTGCAATAAAAAATAAATTACTAAAGTTTTACATTAGTATAGCATTCTTGAAATGACACATTGTTTGAAACTTACAGTATAAGAAGCAACTATTTCAGTTTGAGGAAGACACCGACTAAGAACCTATTAAATAAGTTTTTAAGTTAATTTTTTGGGTTTTAAATAAATAAATAAATTCGCCTAAATACGGGCGTAGGTGCTGTTTACTAACCCCATGACGTCATATAACTCTTTTTCCTAAATAACCCAAACTAAGAACCTATAAGCTGTTTCATAGGTTCATAGTTTGGGTTTTAAAGAAGAAAAAAAACACTATGTTGTGTGAAATAGTTATATCTTATTGTAAAGTTCAGTCAGAGTATTATTAAAAAAAAAAAAAAAAACAACCTATTAAGAATGCTATACTATTATAACCAACCATCTTAAAAAAACATCTGAAAAGTTGTTATTGTTGAAAAGTTATAAGGATGAATATTCTATACATAAAAATAAAGGCACAGCCTGGAAGAATGTTGTAGACAAATAATAAATTCTGAACTAAGCGTATCATTTCTATGGCAGCCCCAAGGTCTTTGACATTTCATTGTTGTTTTTCAAAAACGATCATTGTTGTTTACTTTAGTTATTTATTAATACTTACAAATCATTTCAAATTAATAGAATAATCAACAGTGGAATGAGGGAAGTTATTCACTGTTTATTTCGGTGCTGTTTAGCTGAATTTCAAGCTAGGAAACTCCTGTCTAACTGTGAAGACCTTTACAAACCCACTAGTGAAATGAATGGGAAGTTATTAAGGTCTGTTGACAAGTTTTATCAATTTTGTACGCATTTAAATAATATATTTGTGGATTTACGCTAATTTTTAAACAATTATATCAATGTACATTCTGATTTGAGGTTAGGCTCACATTTGAATTTGACAGTTTATTGTAAACAAAAACGTTCAGAAGAAAAACGTAAAAAGTCATATTTTGTTGTTTTTTAAAAATATGATTTTGATCATGATTTTTTTTTGTTGGAAGAGGGAAAACGGAAACGTGTAGCATGGAACGTCGGGAAACTGGAAACGAGCAGCCCGAAAAAGAAGCGAGAAGCGGCGAGAAGAAAAATCAAAACACAAATGGGGGAAGCTAGAAACTGAAATAAGAAGAAGCAAGAAGCAAAAAATTACAACATACGCTCAAAGTATTTTTAAATTACTAATATTTTCCTTATTCCATCTATCTATTCACGTTGATGAACACCGTTTGTTTAAAGTAAAAATATACTTCTTCGATAATTGTAAATTCACTTTGTGGCATCCATTAAATATAAATAATACAAAATATTCACTTGGACCATTGTATCCATAAAACCCTTTGAACGACACAGCGCCCTCAATTGTTGTCTACTTTTAAATGTCAGACTGTAATTAATAACCGGCCAGGTGAATTAGAGCGCTCCTAATTTAATTTTAATGGTCAAAATGAAGAAAATAATTTTAAAATTAAATTAAAGTTACGAAAAACTGTAATAAATGTATATTTTTCAAATATGCATGTATCTAAGAATTGCATTTAATGATTGTATCATCTTCTATTTAAAACAATAAATAAAGCGTTTTCCAAAGTGAAATTTCAAGATCTTGATAAGACGCTAATTATTAGATGGGTAATATTATCTCTAGAAATAACGCAAAATGGTAGGAACTAAAACTCGCTTTAGGTAATTACAATAAGTCATTTATTTTTTTAATCGTGGGGTCAGTCTTAAACTAAAGTTAATCTTAATTAGGTACAAAATATCATTACAATTAGAGAGTCAAGTACTTAATTCTACGCGAAGTCTTGGTTCTTAAAATTAACTATTCACTTCGCTTAAATCTACGTAAAAGTTTATATTCTTAAAACTAGAGATTCACTTGGCTTAATTATATGGGAACGTTGACTTTTAAAACTAGAGATTCACTTGGCTTAATTATACGGGAAAGTCTTAGTTATCCTACGTAAAAGTCTTTATCCTTGGGTGTTGATACTACGTGAAAGTATAGTATTCAGTGGGTGACAGGGTGGAAGAATTATATTAAGAGTTCAGAGGCACTTCCCTTTACTGATGGCTATCCAGGGTCCAGTGGCTGGTCTTCGAAGGTTTGATCTCCGAAGGGCGAAGATCAGTATCTTCCTGAGCGGAAGCGAGGAGTGGGGGGGTTCGATGCGCGTTGCAGAGCCTGGGCGGTCTCTACGGCAGATCTCCGAAGGGCGGAGATCGGTATCTCCCTGGGTGGAAGCGTGGGGTCGACTCGCGGTGCAGAGCCTGGGTGGTTTCTACGGTAGATCTCCGAACGGCGGAGATCGGACTTCCTTCTGGGGCGGAAGCGTAAAGCCAACTATCGTCAGAGGGCCTGGGCGGCCTCTCCGAGGAGCGAGGATAGGTACCTTCCTGGCCGGAAGCGTAAAACCAACTGTCTGAACTGTCCTCTCGTCAAAAAGCCCTGTTGCCTGTAACCATCTGTAGGGATCTAGTTCTCCCCTTGGCCGTTGACGGAAACATTGCAACGTTCCCTGGCGCTAGCATCGACCATTACCTAGTTTGGTCGATAGATGTCGTCGGTAGGCCCGTTCTACAACCTAAGCGTAATTATTCTGAAGGCATCCTTTACTTAGGATAAACATCTTCAGCATGATTTACTTATTATATAGCTTAATCTAAATGTACAATAATGTTCTTATATCTAGTTATTTAATTCTAAAGTTATTATGAAATATTTCATATCGTCTAATATATTTCTCAATAGAACGATAACTTTGTCCCACGGTCATTACGGATTTTTGGCGATGCTGTCTGTGTCGGGCCGTTATTGTTGTCATCGGATGGCAGTTCCTTTTGTAAAATGATGCCGACTTTCTAGGCTAGTAGTTAAGGATGCTTTACGATGACGCTAAGCTTTACGATGGTTTCCGGTCCTAACAAAATGCACGCGACTCTCTTTTGTGCAATTTGTTCAAAGGCCTTGTCTGGGAAAATTATTAACAATTGAAATGCACATGCTTAAAAAATAAGTATGTCTGTGAATTCGGTCATTACTTATGGGATATATATACCAAAGTATATATCAATCTTCACTCAGCAGAGATCAGAAGTATTGCCATTATTGCCAAACCTCGATTAATATATTTTTGACGTATGCCATACTGATGGCCCATCCTATCGCAGTCGCTACACGCTTGGTTTTAACCGAACACATGGCCCAGCGCTCAGTTCTCCTTTCATGTGGTCACGCCTCTTCTGGGCCAGGAATTTGCCGCTACACGACTCTGTTTCCCCATTTATGGCGAAACTACTAGGCGCAAAGCTCGCGTGGAATAGGCTTCCGAGTTTAATTTATCGAGTTTTTGACTTGGCAATAATGGTAATACTCCTGGTCTCCGTTTTTTCTCTCTTCCAGCAACTCTAGCTCAATAAAAATAAGAAATAAATGCAGTGTATTTATAAATACAACATATAGAGAGCCACAATTTACAACATTATCTATTTAGCGTTTATTTTTATATTTGGTATTTCATATACATTCATCAAGGAATAATTATATGAATTTTATAGTTTCATCACATGTCTAAACTACTGCCATTACGTTGAAAAATGTTTCGAATCTACGTAAATACTACTACCTAGGACGTCAACTTCGGAGCACATTCAAGCGGACACTGATCAGTTGGCCACGTGTAGAGGAGACCGCCATCGCTGGTCCACTATCTTTTGATGTGTGGGCGATAAACCGACACCGGGGCCATCCCACGCCATCGCACTGCGTCATAAGTCATAAGCCATCCGATTCCACTACGCCCTCTACACGATGGGTCACTACCGTGTAGAGGGTCATTACGTATGAAGTGATGTTCTATCCATGACCCGTTATTTTATATCTATGGCGGTATATCTATGTCTATGGCCCGCTGGCTGGTTGACGTTGTTCTGCCAAAATAAATAATATCCATGGATTTTGTCAGACTTTTATTTACGTCATAACAAAATAGAACTTAAAACTTCTAATATTGTTCTAGTTTGATCAATATTAAAAGTTAAAAGTATCCACTGCTGTAGTAATATAAAATGACAATATTAGTTAATTGGTGACATAGAGTGAAAATAAAATTCAATTCCTAATCATGGAAGGAACATCATCTGCTGATGATGATAATTCTAATAGGAAATCTACTGAAAGGGAGAAAATTTCCTCGGAGAGAAGTCCCGCGTCGTCTTCCCGGTATCCGAGACAAGCAGAAAAGAGGCTAAAACGAGATATGAACGAGAAACACGATATCAATGCGGCGAGTAGTAGCAATGAACCTACAAATATTACTCCAACAAAGGTCACTTCCAAAATTGGTACGTATCCTCCAGTGTAAATGCAAATATGTATTGATGGTTATATTTCAAGCGTAATTTTTTTCCATTAGCTAATCAAATAAAGTATCAATTAATTTCTTTTAAATCATTCACCCAAAATATATTTTCATAAAAATTTCCACTAGCTATCGAAAAGTGTTTTAGCTGGGAAATGATGCCCACATTTTTATAGTTATGTTACAACATCATATAGGTATTAAATACCGATATTAACTAGGAAATAGTGTTCCTATTTCGATTTTTCAATTTTAGGTTAACAAATCTATTTTGTTATTGTGTTTGATTTGTAGATCTCTACTCCATTTTTTTTTATAATCAGTAAATCAAATTTAATGTTATTATTGTTTTGCAAGTATTTTTCATTTTTTTAACAGCTGTTTCGGCATTCAAAGCAATTTTAAAACTGTCAGAAACAGTTTTAAAATAGCTTTGAATGTCAAAATAGCTGTCACAATAATAAAATACTTGCAGAACTTAATAATAACATTTTAAAATTTGATTTACTTTAAGCTTTTAGTGCACCGAAATTATGCATCGGATAAGCAAAATTTGTATTCGTTGAATGCAGGCGTATCCGATGGGCAATGTCAAAAAATCGTTTTTCTGAGTGCAAGTAGCTATTCTGGGGAAAATATCTATGATAGATATATATACAATTTTTATCCGGTAAGACTGTACAATTCACAAAAATATAATTTTGTAAAAACGAGTATAAGTTTTTACGAAAATACACTCAAGCGGGCGCTGTGCAAATTTTCCCTCAGCACACTTCCAATGTATTAGATCACTTTAGTTCGACATTCCAAAGGTTAAATATAAAAAAATTAAGAAATTCAGTTTGTAAAGTTTTTTGTACCATTCTAGGTTTTTCCCTTTTTGAATAAATCTTGTTAAGTTCACTCTCTGCAGGGAGAGAAATATATGAAAAGTGGAACACATAAACTAATAAGAACTCCAGTTCAATTTTTTTTTATCAATAATAATGTTCAAATTTAAACACCGGAATACTTAATTTTTTGTCTAGAGTTAGTTTTCATAGTTAAAATAATATTCAAAGTTTTGAATTTTCAAAGTCAGCCAAAATGCTCCAAATCTGTTGCCATTCGGTTTTGAGAATGTCAAATGTCAAAACAAGGATGAGCTTTACCGTACATAATTTTATATTCTATTCATAGTAAACCGTAACTAAACATAAGTAATAACATTATGTACCTTTTTAGAAACTTTAACTCAAAGAGTAATAATAATATTGAGCAATAATATTATCATAATATTCGTATTGATAATTGGTTTGCTCATGAATACTCTAATTTATTTCACTAATAATAGTTTTTTTTTAATTTATATTGAACAACAATTATAGAGCTTAAAGTCACCCAAATTAAGTTTTAATTTTGCCAAAACTAAAAAAATACATATTTAAAATACTGAACAACAGTGAAAAAGACCAATGTTCATACTAAAACAAAAACAGAATGCGCATGTGACATCAGATGTTCCAAATGCAATTATACCAACATAACAAGATGTTTTCATGAGATAATTTTTTATTCACTTTTAAATAATGATTTGTAAATTCTACATATATATTATATTATTCTAATAATAAAAGTTATATATCCAAAATCGGCGTTTGCTGATCTATATGAATACATATTTTTAAAGCCATTATATTTTATACCGGAGTTCCTTATTCAAAATGTTATTTTTAACATTTCAGATATGTTTGTGGATTCTCAGAGCAACGAAAGCGTAGACGTTGTTAAAGATGAGAATTTAGATAGCGGCATTTCTGTTGAGAAGCCAGAGAGCCCGATCAGTGAATATCTCGTGCCCTCCCTGTCCAGTGAGAGGTCCACTGTGCCCACAGAGAGTGAGATAGACATAAGGCCATCGACCAGCGGTCACAAGAGGGGAGATCGGGCTCCTCGTACTCCCCGAGGAAGGAATTACCGCAGCCATCGAAGACCGAGGAACGGCTCTGCTTCGGGTTCGGAGAGTGATAATGATACTCAAATGAATTATGATTATGATATTGTGGAGGAAGCCATTACGCTCAATATATCTGGTGGGGAAGTTGTGTCAAACCGTCCAACTGGCGAGGAGCAGCAACCGACACGTTTCAATGAGAGCCAATCTCTGCACCTGGAGATGCTGTATGGAGACAGTAATAGCAATAGTAACAATAGTCCTACTGATAAGTATGTGTTACCACTTATTCCTGTACTAACATCTTGTTACCTTTATTCACATCTTCAAAATCATTATTTAACCACATCAACAATCAGAACTTTTCATTTCATTTTTCTAACATCATTATTTACCATGTTATATTGTTCTAATTTTTATTGAACAATCTAATCAATGTTTGAAAAATGTCAGCTTATTGTTTATTACATGAATACAAACAAGTTACAGTTCTTCTAGCTCCAACCAACAAGAGGAGGAAGAACAGGAGAATAACGATAGTGGCTCCAACGTAGATACGGACACGGATGATTGGAGTGACATGGAGTCATCACACAATGATGAGTCCAATTCCGACAGTGAGACTCCCCACGTACTTCTTAAGAGGAAACCGATCCATTCTTGGAATGTGATTAAAGGTAAGAGTTATCACAATTTATTATCTGACGCGAAACAAGCAAACTTTGGTCAATTACACTTTGAAATGTCATTCTAATATTGAGGAAAATTTGTTTTGTATCTTCTCCAGTTTCATGGGAAAAAGAATTGCAGTATTTTATCTCTGGAATCATATACAATATGTTTTGTTCACTGTTTATTATAAATGTGAACTTGTTTTCTGTTTCAGAATTAATAAATAGGGAAAGAGGGTCTGGAGTAGGATATCGAAAGAGTGGAAAGTCAGATGTTTTATTTGAACAAAGGTTTTATGGTTCCTTACATACGGTAGAGAGATTAGAGCTCATGTACAAACTAAATAAACACAAAGGCTGTGTCAATTCCATCAACTTCCATCCAGAAGGTATGCTCTGTTTACTATATATATTTACCTCCTAAAACTTTACATAAGTTTTTTTATTTCATTGTGATATTACATACTAACTTTTATAACAATAAAATTTCAATAAGATCATTTGTTCGACACTCATACTCAGGTCAGCCAAGAGTAATATTTTTCATCAACTACTTATTTTTTAATCTTTTAGTTATAAGAATTGTCTCTCAATTACATAATCTGAGGTTCACGTTTCTGAAAAAATCATGTGTGTAACGGGTTAGTGAAATAATGTTCAATTTTGCACGGAGAACAGAAATAATCTTTATTTTGGGTCTAATCAATTTACAAGTAAGTTAACAATAATACGTCAGTATAACAATTTAAAACAACACTTAACATTTCGGTTATAAAATATATAATATCTCACTTGATTCACGTCACTCTGAATTAACCGCACATCAATCAACCCCGATGGGTTCCTGTGTCAGTCCTTGGAAAGGGATTACCTGCGCTCTGAATTCACGCCCATCAGTCAAGCATAAAAGGGTTCATGGGTCAGTCCTAGTAGAGGCGAGTGGAAAGGGGTACCGTCACTCTGGATTCACCGCCCATCAATCAACCGGAGGGTTCTCGAGTCAGTCCTGGCAGGGGAAGTTAGAGAGGCGCATTAGGCACCGGGAAACAACTTGCTTTTGGGGCTAAATTATGACCTTTTATAGGTCACCACAGCTGTGACATCCCTTCCACAGGGTCACATCTCTAAGCCTGAGCGGCAGGGGTGAAAATCTAGCCAATAACATCCCTCGCCCTAATTAGTAAGAGACGAAGCAATGCGGGAGCGAGCAAGTATTCGAGATCGAGAGCAACTGATCAATACACATGGAAATATGCGTATTACTCAGATGGTTCCGTTACATGTGTTTAAAATTGCTGTAAGGGATGTCAGTAAATAACAAAATCCTGTTATTCAGAAAAATCTTTAAAACGTGTTGTGTTATTCTTTTAGGAAAATTGTTGGTATCTGGGTCGGATGACCTGAACATCATGATATGGGACTGGACCACCAATACGGCACTGCAGACCATCAAATCAGGACACAAGACTAACTTGTTTCAGAGTAAATTCTTGCATCTGAACGCCGCTAGTCAACTTAACATTGTCACTTGTGCCAGAGACGGTCAGGTAAGATGTTATTTCAATTTACTTTCAGACTCGAGAATTTAGTGTCTTATTTAAGTTAACTAGATCCTCCTTCCACACGGAAGCAATCTAATGAAATTAAATATAGCTTTTCTACACTATTTTTATGTATACATACCTACAAACTATTAAATTACTATTAAAAGTATTGCCCGGTACTGAGATGGCATGCTGAGCTCTAAGAAGCAATCTAATGAAATTACATATAGTTTTTCTACACTGTTTTTATGTATACATACCTACAAACTATTAAAAGTATTGCCCGGTACTGAGATGGCATGCCGAGCTCTCAAATAATTACTTTTTTTTTTACATTAACTACACAGAGGAGACCCTGCGGAAAATGATTTCCCACAGGGCTTATGTCATTGTGGATGCTGTGTAGAAAGTATTTTTAATGAAAAGGAGAAGTGAAACTGGGTCTTCGAGAGATCCACCTTGTAGGAGGGAGGAAACACAGGCTGGCAAATCATTCAACAGCCGAGCTCTTGAACTCAAGACTGAGTTTTAGAAACGACCCATTCTCATGTGACAAATGGCAACTGTGTATAAATGTTGGGTGCGTTTAGCATGTTTCCCAACTGTGCACCGGTGCCAAGGAATCAATAACGCTAGTTCCTCAGAGCATCTTTAATTGATATACTGGTAAAACAAGGACAGTATTCCCACCTGACGCCTGTGCTCTAAAGATTGCAATCCGTTTGTTATAATAGGAGACACCAACGGTTGCTGCACAGAGCCAAGGGTTTTTTCAGGTGTTTTGGGGCTCCATACCAGATGTGGCTACCAAATTCTATAGTGGGGTGCACTTGCGCTTTGTACAGGGTTAGCAGTTGCGTACTATTAAAGTATCTGTAGAGTACACCCAGCTTGTGAGAGGCTAACTTGACTTTGGCTTCGATGGAGCCTCTGTGCCTGAGCTGGTCACTTAGAGTTACACCAAGCATATAAGATACTAAGTTATATCTACATTTCATTCAATTTTAGTTTTGAAATCGATTTGGCTAGAACTTATCAAAGGTTCCTGATATATACTTACATAAAGTAATATACTTGACTTCCCAACATAAATATTTTAATTTTATTTTTATAAATGACATTCTAAGGAAATGCATCTTTTCATTAAATTCTTCGTAAATCTACTGATGTTACAATAACCACACAATACATCTTTTTGTAATACCTTTTCCGTGCCAAAGGATGTACCAATATGGATCATTTGTCTAAGAATGCATCTATACCTTATTGCCATCAGTTCTGAACTGTATCTTAGTTTATTTTAATATTATATATTTCTGTATATATCGACGGTCCCAATGTAAGGTGTTGAGTCTGCATTTTGTCAGGTTTACAGGAGACCAAAAACAAAGTTAGATTTCACGCCAGTTGCATCGTGCAGCTTCGGTCATTTTCAAATGAAATTATGGGAAATCTTATTAAAATCACACCTGGTTAGCATTTTCATTACAAGAATTTTATAAGTGTCTAAATAATTGAATTCCTTTTCATATTTTCATAAGTCAATCTCATGTACCTATTCCAAATCAACGAGTGGCTATTATTTACTTCCTGAATCATGAATGTGCGTGTATTTCAGGTACGCTTGCTGCAAGTCCCGCCCAGCGGCGGCACGGTGTTCAAGCGGCGTCTTGCCATGCACTCACGGCCAGCGCACAAGCTGTATGTCAGCAAGGCTGAACCGCACGTGGTCATCTCCTCAGGTGAGGACGGACTGCTCATGCTGTCAGACGTGCGCCAGGAGGGGGCCACCAAGTGAGTATTGTTGCTATTTGTACAGGAATGTGTATTTCGTGTTGAAGGCACATTAACAACTTCATCAGTTTATCATTCTAGTTGAGGTACAATGTCTACAATGTCACCGTCTCTAGAAACAACACTAGCAAATAAATTATTATCGACTTGCAAATATATTAAGCAAACCTCAGTCAAGTCGTTAACTGGGCCACCGAATGTTTTTTGGTATATCCACAGAGCACACTCGTAATAATCGCGAGTGATTCTATGAAAACTGGTGTTAATTTAATCATTGGGACTTTTTGCTCCCTATAAGTATCCTAATTTATTATAACTAAATGTGACTATAAATCTTTTATGTGATTGAAATTTAAACATTATTTCTTTAGATTGCTTAAGGTGAAGTACCGAGGTGCCTCCGTAGCCCTATACAGCGTGGCGGGTCATCCGCTGGACACTAACGAACTGTGTGTGGCTGGACGCAACCGCCTCGTGCGTGTGTATGACCGGCGCAAGGTCGGCCAGCATGCACAGCCCATACGCACTTTCTGTCCTGAGTATTTCTTGAGACCGGTGAGTTGATACCTAACAATTCTTATGTTATAATCCTACATGAACTATTAATAATAATAATAATAATTGGACCATTTCTATAGCGCCGCTTTTGTGAGAAATCACCTCAGGGGCGCTGTACAAATATTACTTCCTATTCTTATATTACGTCTATTCTACGAATTTATATAATATTTATTTTTTGTTTTACATTTATTTTCTCTTTTTGTGCAGGCTATCATTACACATTATTTATAGATCATATAAAGAGATGCAGTTAAATTATCAAAACTAAATTTAATGTTAAATTGAAAAATAAAAAGAAGCTAATTGTATTTATTCCTTAAGATATATTGCAAGACGCTAATACAAATGACAGAATGATTGTTTTCATTATATTCAAGAGTGTATTAAAGCTAAGACAAAGAATGAGTATGAGTATTATTGTAATACTTATGAGTATTATTGTAATACTTCCATCCCTAATTTATATAATGTTATCCCTTTGATTTTTTGGCTAGAAACTGCAATTCTTTCACATATCTTTTTGGTTCATCTGCTTGCCATTTAAAAAAACTGAATTAACAGCCCGTCCTTTGGGTTCAAAAGAGTAGGTAAAAAAAACATAATTTATTTTTTCATTAGATTTCGCAATAACAATACGTGTTTACAATATACCAGACAAAATTTTTACATTACTAATTTTGTCTGGTATGTCTCGTTTAGTATTTTACGTTAAATACTAAACTTGATGACGTAAACTTGACATATACGAATATTTTATGAGATTCGGGTATAGTTTTTTGTATCTGAACGTACGGGATATGGCTAGTTGCGTTCGGGCAATAATATAGCGGCCGTATCACGTACGTTTGTATGAGTATGAGGTTAAAATGTTAAATAAAAAAATTGCGGTAAAAGGCAAACGGGACTGTTACAATCATGAAAAATGTTGGTATGAGGCTTTTCGTAATTACATTCTGTTAGTAGAACGTTTTTTGCCGCTAGGTGTCGAAAATCGCTGTGATATCAGTACATTTCAGTTAGTAGGTGGGTTACTACCCTTTTCGTTGCCGTAAAATGAAACATGAATTAATAATTGAGGTAGAGATGTGGGTTGAGTCGTTTTTTCTCGCCGTATATTTGGGATACCTTGTATTTAAAAATTTGAAACTTAATTTTTATTAAGAAATAGATTTTTGTGGCTTGACTCTGTTTTCCAGGATGTTTTTTTAGTGGTAAAGATAACAGTTATGTAAAAAAGTACATATTTTCCCAAAATTTCAGGGTTACCGCCTTCTTTCTAAACGCAGTTGTTATGAATTACATATGTACTTGCATTCTTTTTACTTCTCTACTTCTGCAATAAACATAATGTGTTTTTTTTTAACCCTTTTGATCTCATCGCTCATTAGTTCTTAGACTACTCCAAAAGCCTCAGTGCTGACGGTCAACTGAAGCATTGATTTATCATTTAAAGACAATGTCATAGAAAACATTGTGATCTTTGAATAAAGTCCTCGAGTCCAGGCGTCCGCAAGTAAATTTTATTTAATTAATTTGTGTTGTTTCACAATTAATTAATTAAAAATAATATATAGTATATTTGCACACATTCCAGAGTGGAAGATACTCTCAGTATCGCCTTGGTGAAATACCACCATTCAAAATTGAGACATTGCTTGAAGTGGCTTTGGCCCTGTTTGGTGACCAGGTCTGAATAGCCAGGTATTTCCCCACTGTCCTCTTCCCCTCCTCTTTACCTCCAGCATCACAATATTCCCCAATTGGGGATGCCATAGTCCCACTGGCTCCAGATGGTTGGGAGCAGTTGGGACTCTTGTGCGGTATTCACATAAAAAAAATAAAAATAAAAAAGCTGAGGTCAAACGGGTTAAATTTATAATTACAATGTTTTGTAAACTATAATAATTATTTTTTGTTTTTTTTTTTAGGATAATGGGTCGAATAAAAAGTTAAAATTTAAATTCTCATCACTGTATGTTACCTGCGCTGTTTACAATCACAATGGATCAGAAATTCTCGCCTCCTACAACGATGATGATATTTATCTCTTTGACACCGCGGCCGACAAGTAAGTCATTTGTTTTACAAGTTAATATTTTCGGCAGAACTGGATGATTGTTAAAAATCCCTGTACATATTATAAAGCGGAATAGACATACATGGTACTGTTTCGACCTTCAAATATTTCTTTTTTAATCAAAATATATTCCTAATATCTCAGCCAAACTATTATACTACTTGCATGAAAATAAATAACCATTTTGTTTGAAAAGTTTTATTCACTATGTACTTTAAAAAGTTTTATTCACTTTTGTTACCGGTTTCGACACGTCCGTGTCATTCACTAGTGTTCTTAAATTAAACAAGTACAGAAACAATTAGTCACCATTAGGTGAGGGTAGTGGGAGTGGTGATTTGGAGGGGGGGAGGGGGAGTCAAAATTACTAGGAAACATGCTTAACAAAGGTCATTTACAGGTGCTATTATTTTGTTCAGTAAATTCATTTTAGATTTAATTTTTTTGTTTATTTCTAAAGTATCTAATGCGCACAATTTAAAATATGTATTAATATTTGAATGTTTTTTCTTTATTAAAGCTATGGCCTGTCTCTAATAAATGATTAGCCAACTCGGAATAGTTATTATTTCATAAACAGAGTTCATGATTGCTGAAAATGTTCTAGTAGTCATACCTACATACTGTGCATCATATTCTAAAGTGTATATTCTGTTTTTTACCCATTTATTAGAAATGTCCTTATTGTTAATTTAATTTGTTTAGCTTGAAATTAGAGTAGAAAGCTGGATAAATGTGATCTGGTAGAATGTGGGATATTTTTAAAGATAAGTCGCCTGTATGAAGAAGTTTCTCATACATTTTGTCGTAACTAAATTGGCTGTTATTATTTCCACTATAAATGTACTTTTTTGTTTGTTTCTTATTAACTAAACTGTTAATTAATTCAGATTTATATCAATTGTTTAGGGCTATTTATTTTATAATGCTAATTTCGTTAATATAATTTTCATTGATTAAAGGGACGGTAGTGGTTCGATGTATCATTGAGTTGAAGGAGGCAAGTTTATGAGACAATGGATGAAGTGAAGTAGATGGTATAACACTGTCAGTATGAAGTGAAGTAGATGGTATAACACAGTCAGTATGTGTAGGTTTTCTATAGATATTAAAGATACACTTATTATTATTATCTATATTGATATTTAAGTCTAAAAAGTTTAAATTGTAGTTATCATTATGTTCCAGTGTAAATTTGATATTTTTGTGAATATTAATGACAGTAAAAAAATTATCTAATTGTCTGTTGCTACCTGACCAAATTACAAAAATGTCATCAACGTACCTATACCAAACAAATACATTAGATAATAGGGAAAGTTCACAATCGAATAATTTGTTTTCGACGGAATTCGTAAATATCTCAGCAAGGGGAAGCGGGATCACTCATCGGGAGACTATTATGTTGTTTGTATAATGTATCATTAAAGGTGAAGTAGTTTTGATTAATACAAATTTCTAGGAGTGTGGACACTTCCTTCGCAAAGGGTTTATCTAAATGGGAATTATTTAATATGTTTAAAATTAACTTTTTACATTCAATAGTGGGAATGCAAGGAAAAAGATTTACAATGTCAAAAGACACCAATTTACTGTTACTAGGTATGTTTAAATCTTTGATTTTATTGATTAACTCCAAACTGTTTTTATTTGAACGATGTGATCTGAATAAATTAATGGATTTGAATAAGGATACAAATTTAGAACATATATTATAGTTGAGGCTAGAAAATGCAAGAAACACAGGCCTAATGGGGAAATTTTGTTTTTGAATTTTTGCTAAACCATATAGTTTAGGTGGCTGTGGATTAGCTAATACTAAATTATTATATTTAGGTTCACCGCATATCAACGGGCAGTTCTTGATTGTCTTCTTGACATCTTCTTGAAACTTCTTTGTAGGATGTTTTGAAATCGTTGTAAAATTATCACTATTTAAAATGTCTTCCACTTTATTAACATAGTCTATTTTGTTTCAAATCACTATGGTGTTTCCTTTGTCGGCTTTGGTTAAAGTGAATTTGACTCCTACCGCCCCCCCCCTCCAAATCGCCACTCCCACTACCCTCACCTAATGGTGACTGATTGTTTCTGTATTTGTTTAATTTAAGTTAGTTTTAAGAATGCTAGTGAATGACACGAATGTGTCCAAACCGGTAGCGAAATAATAATTTCAAGTAACAAAAGTTTGCAGTATGTTATGGTTAGTTAGTTAGTTACAAGTTAGATAAGCTGTGTTTTATTGTGCTATGTTATGTTAAGTTTAGTTATGGGTAGTTAAGTAGTCCGTGGAAGTGAATGGCCGACCCAGGTGTCGATGAGGCTCGCTATCCATCACACCGCCAACCCTTCGTTAGCGCGAAGAGGAGGAAGGAACGTGAACAATGTCGAATTGGCACGTGGAATGTTAGAGGAGGGATGGAAAGAAAGATGAATGAATTATGTGATACGATGGGAAGGAAAAGTCTGGATGTACTCTGTATAACAGAGAGTATGAAAAAGGCAAGCGGTACGATGCCGCATAATGATATGCTCGTCATCTGGTCTGGGAGACCAGATACAGACAGGGCTTGTCAAGGTGTTGCAGCGTTACTGTCTCCTAGAATGGTGGAATGTATGTTGCAATATGAATGTGTGAGTCCGAGAATAATGTGGATCCGATTCAAACTTGGGTTGAAAAAGAGTGTTTTTAGTTATATGCTATGCTCCTGTCAACTCTGAAAGCGATGAAGTGAAAGATGATTTTTGGACTGGTGTGAGCGATGTGATGAGATTAAAAAATATGAATGAAAGGATTATAACGGTAGGGGATTTGAATGGGTGGGTGGGCGTTAGAAGGGATGGTTTTGAATCAGCTTTAGGTTTATGTGTGGATAAAAGAACAAATGACAATGGAAACAGAATGCTTGAAGTATGTTTAGAGTGGAACCTATTTGTATCAAATACCTTTTTCAATCATAAAGGTATCCATCAATATACGTGGGAAAGAGGAAATGAGAGGTCAATGATTGATTTTGTAGTAATTGACTCTAGGTTGAGAGCCGTCACCGCAGACACCAGAGTTTTCAGAGGGGCTGAGGTAGAAACCGACCATTTCCTGGTTGTGTCGAGAGTAAACCTCTTCCGCGGCTGGCGCTCTAAAGTGAAAACGGTGTCGACCCCAACTAGAGTCAAAATAGAAAAGCTGTAAAATGATAACGTAAGAAGTAAGTATGAAAATTGTGTAAAGATGAGACTGAATGATAAGGTAATGGACGGTCTAAGCATAGACGAAACATGGGACCACATAAAAGTGAGCCTCTGTGAATCTGCTAGAGAGGTATGTGGAATAAGTACGCAAGGTAGAAAGAAAGGTGATGCATGGTGGGATGATGAGATTAAAGCACTGGTCTCAGAGAAGAAGAAAGCGTGGTTATTTCTGATAGCGACTGGCAGTGCTTCTAGCGAAGAGAGGGATAGAGCGAAAGAAGTTTACAAGGGATGCAAGAAAAGAGTACGTGATGGAGTGAAAGAACGAAAGAAACGCCTGGAAGAGGAAGAGGGGATCAAAATGACAAACCACTTCCAAGAAAATATTAAACTATTTTGGAAGGAGGTCAAAAGGTCACGAAATGGCCCAGAAAGTGGATGTGTGAATGTGATAAAATCGAAAGATGTCAAAATGTTGACGAATGAGAAAGAAATAAAAGAGAGATGGATGAAATACTTTGAAGAGGTCTTCGAAAGCAATCCGAGTGATAAAGATTCCCGTGGCGAGTCAGGTATGAATGACGATGGGGTGAATGTTCCCAAAATTAGCATGGATGAAATTAAAAGATCAATTAGATGTATGAAGAATGGTAAGGCTGTTGGTTTCGACAATATTGCTGCTGAATACTTTAAAGGAAATAGCCGTATAATTCTCACATGGTTATGCAAACTTTTTAACCAGTGTTAACTAGAGGAGGGTTACACCCCATTAGATTGGAGAAGGGCTGTGATCATGCCTCTATACAAAGGTAAAGGGTCACGCATGGAATGTGGAAATCACAGGGCTATTAGCCTGCTAAGTTCAGTTGGTAAGCTGTATGGTAGGATATTGATTGAAAGGGTACAAATGAAAACAAAGGATAAAATATGGGATGTGCAAGGCGCATTTATGAGTGGAAGGGGGTGCATGGATCAGATTTTCTCGTTGCGTATGCTCACAGAGAAGTTTCTGGCAAAAAAACAGAAACTTTTCTGTGCTTTTGTAGATCTACAAAAAGCATACGACAGAGTTGACAGACAAAAGTTATGGAAGGTGTTGTCTAAGTATGGTGTGAATACAAATCTTATACAGGCAATCGCATCGCTGTACGAGGGAAGCGTTGCATGTGTTAGGGCAAACGGTGATTTTACGGGGTGGTTTGACATCACAAAGGTGTTAAGCAAGGCTGCGTAATGTCACCGTGGTTATTCAATCTATACATGGATAATTGTATGCAAGAATTGAAAGAGGTGGGCCTGGGCGCGAAAATGAGTAGTCTGCAAGTATGTTGTCTGTTGTATGCTGATGATGCGGTGCTGATTGCTAACAGTATGGAAGATCTACAGTCCCTCGTATCTAGGATGAACGAAGTATGTATGAAGAATGAGCTAATGATGAATGTAAATAAGTCCAAAGTCATGGTGTTTGAAAGAGAGAGTACGAAAACAGTATGCAATATAGTTGTGAATGATGAATACTTGGAGCAGGTTGATGAGTTTGTGTATTTGGGAAGTATGTTTACGAGAGATGGAAAGACTGATAGGGATATTGAAAGAAGGGTGAATGCAGGAAACTCCATTAACGGAGGACTGAACGCGGTTGGCGCAAACAAAAAGTTGTCCAAGGAAGCGAAGCTAGCAGTCCACAATGGAGTGCTGATACCAACCTTGATGTATGACAGTGAGGCATGGAACTGGCAGAGGAAGGATGAAAGTAGACTGAATGCTGTAGAAATGAGATCTCTGAGACGAATATGCGGTAAAACCATGTATGATCGAGTGAAAATGTTGAGATTCGTAAAGAATGCAAGGCTGATGTAAGCGTAGTGAGCAAGATTAAGAAAGGGACGCTTAGATGGTTTGGGCATGTAGAGCGAATGAACGAAGAAAGGAGTGTAAGGAGAATATATGACGCGAATGTGAATGGAAGAAGAAGCCGGGGACGCCCGAGGAAGACATGGCACGATCAAGTGAATCAAATACTCGAGTCGGGCCATGTCAGAAGTAGGAATAACAGAAGAGAATGTATGAGGCGTTGTATGAATGTGAATGAAGCAAGAAGTGTATGCCAAGATCGAGTTGTTTGGCGGTCCGTCCTCTCTGCCTACCCCTGCGGAGAAACGGCGTGATGGTTAGTTAGTTAGTTAGTTAGTTAACAAAAGTACATAGTGAATAAAACATTTCAAACAAAATGTCTAGAAATTGTTACATAATGCCCAAGAAATACAAAAAAATAAAATAAATAACCAAACAGATCATCACACTCAATTTTGCAGTCGATGGCCATCACTGTAAATGGATACAAAAATCCATGGATTTAGTAAATAGTGTGTTAGTTCTTCATAGTTAACACAGTTATTTTTCTAAAAAAATAATTTGTTTATTTATTTGTAAGAAACAAACAGCTTTTAATACAAATATATATACAATATTTAACAAAAGGTTATCCAACAAAGTTTCTTATGCTAACAGTGGTTAAATACAGGTGTTTTATTTATGAAGTTAACAAGAAAAATAAAAAACCAAATAAGAAGGAAGAGGGAAGAGGAAGATAGGATCGGGACAGGATATGCTCTCGATACATTTTATGCTTGTGCATCAATTTGTGGTCCTACCTATTACTTTGGTTCAATATTTTGAGTAATAGATAGATGTGGTTCTGGACACCTGTCTGCATAAAACTGTAAATGTAGGGCACTGGTTCCAAATACGCTCAATCTCTTCTGGGGATGCCTTATAGGGGTGCCACTCTTCTAGTCTCTCACACCCAGTGCTCGAAGTGAGAGCACTGTATGAGGTTGTTCACTGCCTGATCCTGGTCCTGGCGGACCCCAACCAGGGCCGGCTACCCCTGACTAGGTAGGTCCCAGGACTCCTCAGGCAGAGTCGAGAGGCTGGGTGACACAGCAGATGTGGAGGGTTTCAGGGAAGGCGAAGGTAAGAGAAGTAAAACACTTGTTCGGCTCTTGGTAGACAGCAGACTCTCTCTTATCAGTTGTTTTTCTATTTAAATATATTCTATATCTATCCCAAGTTTAGAGGTAAATATTCTGAATGGGGCAATCATTTTCAGGAAAGAAAGGCATGTAAAATATGACCAACAAAACTATAATTGTAATTCTCACATGTGTATAGTGATAAGAGATCTCATAAAAAGATTAAAAACAAAACTATAATACAAATGACTTGATTTAATCAATGCGAATTTTGCATTTGTACAGTAATAAGATCACTTAACAAGGATGTATCATCTTACGAATTAGTATGAACCCATAAAAAAAAGGAAAATAAATGACATGATTAAATTAATGCAAACTCCCATGTGAATAGTGATATAAATTTAACAAAGATGTGTCATCTTAAGAATCCACAGAAACTTATAAAAATATGAAAAACAAAACTATGAAACAAATGAATCAATTAAACTAATGCGAATTTCACATATGCACATTGATAAGGCTCCTTATTAAGCTGAGTAATTATTTCATCTCAGTGGCATCAATATCTCAAATATGTAGAATGAACACATTCATTACATTTTGAAACTATGAATTACATCATGGTATTGTGAAGAATGTCGATATTGTGCATTATATTGCACGCAAATATGGGGAATTAGAGAAATTATCCTAAGATTGGTCCCGCATGAGGGCAAATGAAAAAAATCAGTTTGTCGGGTTGGTCTTGATGGTATGTGAATTTTTATAAAGTTGTTAAATATCAAATATTAAACGTCGTGTTTGAAGCGTAATGAAGTTATGAAATTTTAAGGATTTGGTATTTGCAAAGTGTAAATTTATATGCTTAAAGAATTTACGTTAAATGCTTTCGATTCTCTGAATATGGGCTTGGTATAAGGTGTCCATATCGGTGTGCAATATTCTAAGTGAGGGCGGATATACGCGGTGTAAAGGTAGTACGGAGTCTTTATGTTGCGAAAAGGTTTTGAAATACAAATTATAAATCCCAGCATTTTATTGGCTTTTATAATGTTTGACGTGTGTGAAAGAATTACATATACCTAAATAGACCATGCCATGGCATATTATTTATGGCAATTCAAAAATGTTAAATTACATGAAAAAGTTAGTGAATTTTCTTTTTGTCCCCCAGACAAAATGGGGAATAATAATTGGAGAAGCTATCTGAGAGGAGAGACTGGGCCTGCAATGGAATGAGTCCACAGAGTAGCGTAAGATAAATAGGTTAATGCAATGGAATCCGTCGTGATTATGAAAAGCCGTAGGAAGATTAACAAGCTAATATGTAGTTTATTATGAAAAGAGAAGTCGGGGATGCACTAGGAAGACATGGCACGATCAAGTGAATCGAATACTTGAGTCGGGCCATGTCAGAAGTCAGAATAACAGAAGAGAATCTATGAGACGATGTATGAATGTCAATGAAGCAAGAAGTGTATGTCAAGATCGAGTTGCTGAAATGGCATGATGGTTAGTTAGTTTATTACTTTCTCAAAATGTTTTTATATATTATTATTTTAATTAAACAATTGTTTTTCATGATTAGTGATCCGCAACCCGGTAGCCACGGGTTCACGTACCGCTACTCCGGCCACCGCAACTGCGCCACCTTCAAGGGGGTGTCCTTCTTCGGGCCGCACAGCGAGTTTGTGGTGTCGGGCTCCGACTGCGGGAACATCTACATCTGGGACAAGAAGACTGAGGCCATCGTCCAGTGGATGATGGGGGACGAGGGCGGTATTGTGAGTATCACTCTGTTGTTACTAAGGTTCCGCAATCCGGCAGCCAAGAGTTCACACACCAAAACTGCACCACTACATATTATGTAGTTCGACCTTATGACGTTTCCAATGCCGATAGAATAACAGTCTATTGTACCAGTCTTTTCGGTATTCATGAATTTTCATTAAAAACATGACAAGTGAGTAACGGATTATTTGCTCATCATATCGTTGAGCTAATGCCTCATTATATTACCTCTACATTTTGAGGTTTGAAGTTTCTGAACTGGCATAAAAAATCCATTTATATAGTTACTAAACCAGCTTCATATGCGTTAGTAACATAAATCGTTTTTTGATACCAGTTCAAATATCTCAAACATAAGTATCTCGAAATGATGTTTTTGCAGATTCACAACTCTGTCATTGGCCCAACAATATTATGTTTATGGGTTAATTATGAAGCATAGTTGATATTTCTGTTGAAGTAAATATGCCTCGTTGAAAATTCCTTATTACTAATAATTAGATTGTGAAAACATACCGAAGCATATGGCAGAATCACTGTAAACAGTGGTGGTGGTGTACTGCTAAGAAGATATCCTGGATCTGTTGTGTTTTTAGTGCATTATATTAGGCGGTTAAGATCTATGTATGTTTTTGTCTAGATTTTGCTTTTGTATCAATGGGATTTAGTTTTAATTTCCTAGTGTAATAATAATGTTGGATTCACATCTACCAGCACTGCGCAGGCCGACAAGTAAAGTGACAGGTATTGCAAAATTAGTTGCTTCCATTATCTATGAACACATTCACGCACGGTGTAATGTGAATACTCCCTTCTGTGTCGTCCTGCCACTGTACGTGTCTGCACTGCACGGTGCCGGTAGATGTGAATAGACCTAAACTTGTTGTTTTCCTTGCAGGTGAATAGCATTGAGTGCCACCCCCGCTGCCCTGTTCTTGCCACATGTGGACTGGATAATGATATTAAAATCTGGGTGCCTTCTAATGAAAATGAACCAAAATTATTTGGTTTGAGAGAGGTATGTGTTTGAAATATAAGCAATATTATCTGCCATTGCCTCGATAGATCCTGCGCATCCTGGGTATATTCATCTGACAACCTTCTAAATTCACATTTGTGATTATTTAAATACCTTTTCCTTTCCCAGGTTCCAGATGTGATTGTCTCGTGCACTAGAATTTCATGCTCAATTCTCAGAGGAGTATAGTATTATTTTATGCTTTCCAGGCTGTGATGGAAAATACTAGAGCCCAGCTGCGCAGCCCTTTAACCTTCTTACCTGGTCTGTACGGAGTGTGGGGCCGAGACCTCTTCAGCACGGAGCACAGCAACCGGGACTCTGATGATGACCACTCCTCCAACGAGCCGACCGGATCGGACTTTGATGGCCACGCTTGCCGACCCTTCTAATTACCTTTCTTTGGCTCCTTGTAAACTTGTTTTGGAATTTGTCTGATGCGTTGTTAAAGAGGTTTTATTTTTTACTTTTATGTTCCTTTATTCACATAATGTATGTGCTGTGGCGATCTACCCAAGGAATCTCTTTAATTCTTTTACCAATAAACTTAGCCCCGTTCACAGATGTCTATTTTTGTTTTGCTTTGAAATATCCTTATTTTGGTAACTTTATGCGCTCTAACACTGTTTGTAAAATATTAATATTTCTATGAAGTGATACATCATATTATAACATTTTTTATTTCTTTCCGTAATAATTATTGTTTTATTTAAATCTTTTGGTATTTATAGCTTTAATAGTCAACATTTAGCTGCAATAGTCTCTCAATTTAGTTTGGATATTACTGCATTTTTCCAAGGCCAAGTATTTACACACATGTTGATATTGTATTTGCTTTATTTTTTTTTTATGTTTCTTCGTGCTTCGTATTTTTTGTTAACGTACTCTCAAAGTATATGCTTTATTATGTACAGTTTTTTTTGCCAATTCATTGCTTTTAAATTTTCAGAATGTTTGAGAATGCAGAGCCGTGTTCTTGTACGATACCGAGGTAAAAGTCAGAACAATGGTATTTTGGTTGGTCTCTTTATTATGTCAAATTTACTTGTATAATGTGTACAAAACATACTCAATTTTAATTATTGAAAACATTTAATTTTTAATAAATTTTTTAAAGAATTAAAATACAAATTTTATTTGGTGAAACAATGTTTTTTGGAAGATTGAGTGAAGTTCTTTTTCGATAAACTGTCTGAATTAATTAATATCTCACGGCCTGCACAAGGAAAGAAAGGTACACAATATAAATAACGAGGACTGATTGCTAGGAAGGATTATGTATATATTGAGTTTGTAGAAAAAAATTGGTTTTATTAATATGCAGATTGTTAAAAAACACATTAAAAAAATGTAATGCATACATAGTAATTATCATTGGTAAATTATGTAATATCATTGATCAATTATACACCAATATTTTAAATATTTTTTTGTACAAGAGGAAATATGCAAATTAAATTTAAAGATGTGTAAATAAATATGTTGTTAAAATGTTTTTCAAATAATAAAAAAAAAAACATATTTTTATATGGTTTTGTATTGCAATTACAATGTGGTTAAATGATAAGGTAACTAACTGATGCTAAGATTTCATGCGAGATAGTGAAGGGTAAATTTGTGTAGCAAAATTTTCCATTTGAATATCTTATCAATTCTCTCGATGAAGTATGTAAGTAACTGAATCATCAGCAAATGCTCCAGGAGGACAAAAAGAAATCCGGGCCTGGACAACGGAAACTTGGTCTCTTAAGGCTTCGACTTGAAAGTCAAAAATCATCCTTTCTATCCTTCAATATTTCGCATGAAGTACCTACTAATCACCATTGTGTATTGTGCGGAACTGGACAACAGTGCTGAATAATGTAGTTTTATCTTTTAATTATGGCAGAAGTGTCCTACCAAAGCCCTTTGTACACAAAGCTATGCAATCCGAAACTCGGCGACTCGAGTATCTTTGTGACTACTGCAATACATCTGTAAGGAGGTTCGTACACAGGAACATGTTGCCGTTATTGTGTCGACTCTTCGGTGATCAGATTGCCGAGGTCTTCACCACTCAAGTTGCCGAGACTTTATATATGTTCATTCCAAAATGTGACATTACTTATATGTTTAATATAATGCAGATATCAAATTATCTATTAAAAACTTCTTACGCTTTTTAAGGTCATTTTATAAATGTTTAAAATAAATACCAATTCTTCTCGTGCCACCAATCTTCTAACAAATGTAAATAATAATAATATCTGTATTGTAATTAAGTTTAACTATGACTAAAAACATGTATAATATAATAATGTAAGTGTACAGTGGTTTATAAAGTAAAATAATACAATAACAGTTTTAAGTTGAAGTTTCACATAACCCGCCTCATTAGGCTAGCCCGTGTTGAGGCAGTAATTTTGCAAATTATTTTATAATACATATGAATATACACTTGAGATATGCTTCGTAAATGGTTTAATCAATAATTTCGAAATTGGGTGAGTGCACCGGTAATGTAGCAACTGTAAAAATCATATCTCTAAACTTAAATTTTCTAATAAAACTGTTCATCTGAAGCGACCTACCTGCCAGGTAAGTATGTTTTCTGTATTTGTTTGTACATAATTAGATATAGAATAGGAAGTAATATTTGTACAGCGCCCTTGAGATGATTTTTTTACTAAAACAGCGCTATACAAATCATCCAATTATTATTATTATCTTCGAAGAAAGCAATTACTTTTGTGGATTGATATTATATTTACATGAAAAGTGATATTTTTTTGTCACAATGCGTGTGCTTTGGATTAATGCCAAGATAATAATACCTATTTTTGTCTCTTATCTAGGCATATGCAATCCTATTTTTATTTTGCTATCTACTTTTACCTGTAGTGTTGTAGTTTCCATGTCCATATTATCTTTGTTTATTAATTTTATTTCATCTTTTCTTTCTCCGTATTTTAATATTATTTTCATTTATAGAATTAAACCCACTTTTTTTTTATTAATCTAACTTTATTATATAATTTACGTATCTCCAACGTCTGTCTTGACAGAGGAATTTTCCCATTTAAAAAATAAATTTTTTCAATTGACTCAACACAGGAGGCCCTGAGGAAAATAATTTCCCTCAGGGCCTATGTCATCTTTGGGGATGCTGTGTGAAGGGTTTTTGTAAGGAGAGGAAGTTCTGGGAAGGAAAAAGGTATGGGTAGGAATCTGGGGGTCATGGGTAGGAGTGACGGACACATGAATCCACCCTTCCCACTATGGTGCAAGGCGATGATGGGTCGAAAAAGTCCGGCTGGAGAGGCCAGAATCTTCCTCAATCGGCCTTTCTTGATCCGACCCACCGCGCAGTTGGTGGGCAGACGCATCCGCCGCCAAGACCCGGAAAAACCTTACCACATGAACCCGGGTACGCTAAGTCACCAAACGTAGTGAACCATTTGGGGTGACCTATGGCAGAGAAGGTGGTTATCAAATGAATGGTTCACGGGGCAGCGGTACCTATGCCAGCCTCCCAAAATGAGAATTTGAATGAGTCCATTGAGCAGGTATCAAACAATCCATTATAATTGTTTTATCTTGAAAAATAAAAATAAATATTATTGGTGGCAACGCGGGTCTCGAGATTTCAGTAGCGATGTGTACGGACTGTGCGCGATAAGTTGCTTGCGACATGAGTACACAACTTAGGTATCGACTACTTGCGTAGATTTCTGTACGAAGGGGCTAACTCTGAGCCCAGCCCCCCAGCATGCACTGCAATTTTAAACTGTACAACTTTTTATTTTCAGAAATACTTCACATGGTTTTAGATTGGAGAACATAATCAAATTATCACAGCTACTGAATATTCACTGCTTCCTGCGTATTGGATACTGCTTGGTAGTCAGAATGATGAGCTCATATTTCACTCTTGTTCATGTTGGATATACAGGTGGGGCGGAGCCGACTGACGAGTATCAAGGGGTCACTGCTCGGGCAAGGGTGGGAGAAGGCAGGTACCAGTGGTCTCATTGTGCTCCCACCATTATCCCGTTTTCAGTCATTCCACGATTTGGACTGCAGTGGATCGAGGTTTCGTTGAGAGATTTCTTAGCATCATTTATCATTATGTATATAAGTATTGTGTGGCAGTAAAGGTTTGCCGCTGAGAAAAACGTAACATACTCTATCTACGACGCATGTCACAGAGAAAGAGGTTAAAAACCGAGATAATTCGATAATTTTATCGATACGGCTGACATTAGCTGTTATACCTCGGTCGTGTGTTGTGCTTTTAGAAAAACGTCAATAAAACATAGAAATATGGTCCACTGGGTCATTAAATCATGCAAAAATAGTTCAGTGAAGGCAATATAGAAGAAATATGGTCTTACTTTTCATGTGTTTAAACAGAAATTTTATAAACATTTGACAGGTTCATTTCAGCCGCCATCGAAGTGTGACTCCAATGCCAAATGACAATAGGCCGGATCGGTTGACTTAATTTTTTCATAAATCACCAGGCATAAATAAAAACCTTTGATTTACATATGAGACTATTCATGAAAAATGACATTACATTAAATTTAAAAAAAAAATTAAATGGAGTTCTACGAATTAAACACAAGAACAATTAATGTACATATTATTATTTGAAATAAGGAACTCCAGTCCAATTTTTTTTTTCAATAATGACGCACAAACTTAAATACCAGTATATTTCGTTTTTTTTTTTAAAGTTAGTTTTCAGGGTAAAAATAGTTTTCAATTGTTCAAAGCCCGCCAAAACACTCCAAATCTATGGCCGGTCGGTTTTGATCATTTTTCAGGTTAGAATGTCAAATGTTAAAACAAGGATGAGTTTTACTGCACATAATTTTATATTCTATTCACGGTAAACTATAACTAAACATATGTAATAAAAGTGTGCACCTTTTCAGAAACTAAAGAATTATAACAGTATTGAGCATTAACATTATCATAATATCTGTATTAATAATTGGTTTGTTCATGAATACTCTAATTTCTTTCATTAATAATAGTTTTTTATATTAAAAAAACAATTATAGAGCTTAAAGTCACCCAAATTAAGTTTAAATTTCACTGAAACTAAAAAAATACATATTTAAAATAAAAAAAAATTTACAATACTAATCCAAAAACAGAAAGCACACATGACGTCAGATGTTCCAAATGCAATGGTTCCAACATAACAAGGTGTTTCGATGAGATGATTTTTTATTCACTTTTAAATAATGATTTATAAATTCTACATACAATTATATACAATAAAAACATATATTCAGAATCAGCATTTGCTGATCTATACGAATATATATTTTTAATGCCATTATATTTTTCACTGGAGTTCCTTTTTGATCTTCACGAAATTAATACCAGTCGGTATTCTATTATTGTATAGTGCATATGTATATATATTATTTTAGTGATGCGAAGACTTTGGAAAAAATCTTATTCAATAATCATGGCCTCCATTATCACAGCTACATGCACCGGCTAGTGGGGATGGACTATCTGCCAAGTAGTATCAAGTAGCCAACAATGCATTGCACATGGTGGTTGCGCTGGTTCATAAAATTACGTTATCACAACTTAAATTATTACAATTGACTTGCTCAAAACATCCAGGGTCAATATACGATCCAAACGACTTACCCCTGATCCTTGTTTCTTCATAAGCCCTTTGGTTGCACTTGAGCACATAAATAATCAACAGTTCAACACAAAACATAGACGTTAAACATCTGCAGCGGATCACACAAACAAATACCACGGCGGTGGTGAAAACAATAGATCGCAGAGTTTATAAAAAATTGCAGGTTGCGGATAGATGCGTACTTGACGAACAATGTGCGGGTAGAGTCGATGGACTAGGTATGGGTTAGAGTTGGTGTAAGCGACTAGTGTCGTTACAAGACTGTAAATTTTGTGTAGGTGCTAGATCCAGAGCCACTTTCTTCCGTTGCAGGGTTGTAGGGTAGGTGGATGGTGCTGTTCCTCACGCACCCAGTGGTCTATGTGAGGGGCACTAGGTGGGCCACTCCACTGCCGGGTCCTGGCCTTGCAGTGACGTCCTCTTGTCTCGAGGACGTAGGCCCAGGACTGCTTCAGGCAGAGGGTGTCAGCGAGGCAGCAAATGATGGAGAGGGTGACGGCGAAGAAAAGACTATTGTTTTGATGCTCACAAGTTGTGATAAAAGTTATGACTGCTTTATTTTTCAAAGTTGGCCTATTTATTTGATTTCCCGAATGCGACAAGCATTTTACCCCTCTCCTTGCCGCGGGGGGGACGTGTTTTCCAAACTGGCACGCAGCGTATATAGTGAGCCTAAAACTGTCGGGAGCTCATTTGGCCGAATTCTTCAAGGTCGGCGGATGCCTGAATTTCGACATTTAAATTACATTTTAACATGATATTACATGAAAAAATTAAAAAGGTTTTGTGTAGTGATCAGGTTGATTCTAGCTGTGTTTACTGCTGTCAATGTTTTCCCACGTCCAGATAACATAGCGCTTTGTGGCTTCGTTATCTGGTCGTAGGGAGCAATAAACATGAAAAGGTTAAAACAAATTATTATCTCCTCATTACGGCATTATTCAAAAGGTTTATTATGCCGCTTTGAGGAGATTTACACGTTCAATTTCAACTAAATTATAAGAATAACAAGAATAACAATCGATAATAATGCTAATGATAAGAATGAAAGGGAGCTCGCAACACGGTATTTTACCTAGTCGGAGTCTGACAATTTTCGAACTTCGATCGCAAAGACGCCGTTCTATTTGTATAAAGAACCTGTAAATTTAGATACAGAAACTTTAAATGTTTCGTCACTTCATGACCAATAAGAAATGAAAAATGAAAATTCGACGATCGACCAATAAGTTTAAACACGTCTGGTACAGTTGGGTTGGTTTTATTTTAGGAAGTATATTGTTGTGCAAATCAACTATAACGCTATTCAAGTTGAACCGTAACCGGCGCAACCGCATGGCCCTTTTTTGGCTCGTTCATCCTACAGCCCTTTACACTCTGACATTTAAAAGTGGACAAAAATTGAGGGCGCTGCGATCGTTTAAAAGGTTTTCAATGACATCACTCAGGGAAAATTAAAGTATATATTTAAAAAAGCGTAATGGTCCAAATGCATATTTTTTACTTTAACCCAACGGTCTTCAGAAATTAGTGATTATATATCATAGACAAGACAATTTTATATCATTTTAATTTTTTATTATATCGTCGCTGCATTTATAATATAGCTTATGTGTCGTTTCGTACATTCTCAGATGATCGAGAAAAACTGCTTTAAAAAATAATTGCAGACTAGATTTGAAAAAATATTTTTTTATAATTATTAGGCAAGCTTTCCAGCTAAACAAATCTATTTTTTTTAGCAAATCTAGTCTTTGCAATTATTTTTTAAAGCAGTTTTTCTCGATCATCTCAGAATGTACGAAACGGCACATAAGCTATATTATATATGCAGCGACGATATATTGCTTTGCAAGGAAGATAATTACGTGGAAATGTGATTTTTTTGTATTTTTGAAATGTATGTATCAAAATACCCGTTTATTAGATGTTAAATCACAATAAAACAAAATCTAATTTATAGATCAAAATCGAATTATGTTGTTTTGAATTGTTTTCTTAAAATGAACTGTCAAATTCGAATATGAAAAATTTGAATGTGTAGAACAAATTTTAAAGACAAATTGAGTTGGTGATCCCATAGTAATGAAAAAATTTTGTTCCACTTTATCAAATGTCTAGATTTTACTGCCAAGCTATACATGATTATGCATCTGTAGTCTGCTATCATGACTTTTCAAAGGTTAAAACACATTTAATTTTCAAGTGATATACTTTTCGATACGGCAAAGGAGATGTTGCTATAATAAAATAAAAAGTTATACTCAAGTAAAAAAATATATCCAAATATAGGAAAAATATCACAATATTTCAATCAGTAGAACAGATGTTGTAGAAAAATCTTCCTTCAACTATATTGACGACAGAAACTTTAAGTCTTTAAACGTGTGATGTATCGATGGTAGATGACCCCGTACACGCCACTTTTTCATTGATGTCTTTTCCCGATATAGCTATATAAATACGAGTGTTAAAAATAATCTGTGTGGTTGGATTTGATGATTTATAAACAAAGATTATTATTTCTTACCAAAAGTGTTCCAAACATGCACATTTATGACAATAAAAGACAACAGAGATCTCAGTATAAACAAACTGATGGCCAGACAGCTCTTTAGGCTTTGAGCGAGTGTGGACACGGCGCCGATTAACCACTTGACCAATACTTTAATATGTCACAAAATGTAACTAACATTATTATCATAACACACTACTTTACAAAATGTAAAACAATGAAGAGCTTTGAGTAAAATAAACAGAACCTTAAAATACAAAAGTAATGGGCATTCACCTGATGGATGCACAGAATGTTGGCTAAAAACTCAGTGGATCAAGTGTTTTAAATGTTTTCAAGAAAGGGGTATGATATCACCAGCCACAGATAATTACAATTTTCAATTCCTAGCATAACGAAATTATGAAGATTTGTTGAGGCATCCGTGTACTGGGCACGGTCACTCGTAACCCGACTGCCTGGGCGGCGGCGTACAATGGGTTAAAAGAAAATATCCATAGGTACACACAATTTTTTAATAATAACATAACCAAAAGAGTACATTCTAAACATTGTATTGAAAAATCCTAACATAAATACCAACTTTTTACTTAATATGTATAATAATATATTAGTTTTACACTGCGATATGTAATTATATTCTTAGAAAATGCCTAATTTCTGTGCCAAGCCAGCGTAGATGTGTAACGTGGTGCCGGCCAGGAAGAGGGTGACCACGGCCTTGAGCATGAGTCCCGCCCAGGGTCCGGAGCCCAACAGTGCGAGGAAGGCCTCGAGCAGCAGGCCCTTGTAGGGAGTCAGCACCAGCATGGCAATGACGGCCGGGACCAGCTTGCGGTTGAGGTCGTGGCGGCCCCACAGCCAGACCAGGGTGGCCGTGGTGACGTGCTGGACCAGAGCGATGTTGGACTCAAAGCACTTCTGGATGTATTTCCAGTCGAATTCGGCCCCTCTCGCGCCGAACCACAGCAGCAGGGCTCTTGTGAGAATTACCTGGAATGGGACAAATGTTTTCATTTATCAGCATTTATTTTTTATACCTTTAATTGCATGTCAGATTCAATGTCCGTCTCGTCGTAAATAGTTTCCATTAATTGACTACAGGAAATCTAGACACCATGGTAGATTTTTTTCTCAATATGTTAAAATGAATTTATATATGCTAAATAGATATAAATATTTAAATGTCCTCATTAAAACATATATAAATAAAAATTAATGATAAGGATTGGGATATGTTAAGCCAAAAGGAGTCTAAAAAAAGAAATTAAAGAAAATTTCTCACAATTTATTAAATAAGTATTTTATTCCATTTCTAAACCACCAGACGAGCCCGAGCGGCGATGTTTATAATTGTTAGAAGCCTAATAGCCTCTGTAATAGTTTTTCATTTATGAACAAAAAAGTAGTAAAACCATAATATGAGGCGCTGAGAACCAGACAGGCTTAAGCGCCATTTGATGCAAATTTTATGTTTGTATGAAGTTTTATATCTTCGTACCGCACAGACTCAACAGTCAATGTATGTCATAGACGGAATCTGTTGGTGAAATCGTGTGCTTTTTTTGTGTCTTATGTTTAACGATTTTTGTTAACAAAACATGAGTTTCACTACTCGACAATCACGTGTAGGTAGGATCATGGACCTCTACAATATTCAGGAAGAAACCCTACAACCGACATCAAACAATGAACTGAAAAAAATTAGGTTAGTTTCCTTATTTTTCTCAAATTTGAGGATAATTTTTGTTGTTTCAATTTATAGTTTCTTCATTCTAATTAAACAAACTTCGAAAAAGTAATTATTTAATTAAGTTAAACTACTTTTGTATTGTCTTCAAATGAAAACGAAATTAGTAGCATTTTAAACCAAAATGGGAACAGAGGTGAAATGTTTGAAAAAATGTTAATATTTGAGATATTATTGAATTATTAACGTCGGTAAAAATGTTGGTTTTCAGTGCGCATTATGTTGTTACTTAAATAAATCAATAACCAAGAAAAGTTTATTTCGATGCTATAAAATTACAAATGAATTTTTTTATCGCTTAAGTTTGTTTAGCATCAGCGAAATCAAAACGGATTGATGAAATGAAAGGATTAACAAAATTCTCCAAAACTTGAAAAGCATTTTTCTCAAAACTACTCAAAAGGCGTATAAGCCTCTCTGGTTCACAGCGCCTCATATGTAGGTCACCTAATATTTATTTTATGAATTCGATTTCTATAATTTATTAAGAATATATATCACAGGAAATCTATTAAAATGTATGAAAAAACAAAAAAAATTGTACATCCCGGGCCGCTAGAGGCGCTGGTGTAAATGTCAGAAGCTGCGTGTGTTATGTTATCATCTAGGGTATTTGGATGAATAGACCATTTTAACCCGTCTGAACAATTTGTACATTCCGGGCCGCTAGAGGCGCTGGTGTAAATGTCAGAAGCTGCGTGTGTTATGTTATCATCTAGGGTATTTGGATACCATTTTAACCCGTCTGAACAATTTGTACATCCCGGGCCGCTAGAGGCGCTGGTGTAAATGTCAGAAGCTGCGCGTGTTATGTTATCATCTAGGGTATTTGGATGAATAGAACATTTTAACCCATCTGAACAATTTGTACATCCCGGGCCGCTAGAGAAGCCTAGTGTAAATGTCAGAAGCTGCGCGTGTTATGTTATCATGTAGGGTATTTGGATGAATAGACTATTTTAACCCATCTGAACAATTTGTACATCCCGGGCCGCTAGAGAAGCCTAGTGTAAATGTCAGAAGCTGCGCGTGTTATGTTATCATGTAGGGTATTTGGATGAATAGACTATTTTAACCCATCTGAACAATTTCTACATCCCGGGCCGCTAGAGAAGCCTAGTGTAAATGCCAGAAGCTGCGCGTGTTATGTTATCATGTAGGGTATTTGGATGAATAGACTAGTTTAACCCGTCTGAACAATTCTGTGGTTTGGCTGAGTGACATCTAACAAGATTACCAATACTAGCTGTTTAAAGTTAGCAATCAAATGTTTTTTTCATAGGTAATTTCCACATTACGACTTTACAATGTTTATACAATGCAGACTGCAATACGCATACTATAGTATTTTAAAGTTTAATTATTAGCAGAAATCATCTTGAATAATGAATTAATTTAATCAACTGTTCTATATACAAAATAGTATTATAAAATTTCGCAAATGGTGCTAGAAAATTCTTCGGGTTCCGGTGCTGTATACTCAGTCTTCAGTAGAGCTTGACAATAAGGAACTCCAGTGAAAAATATAATGACTTTAAAATTATATATTCATATAGATCAGCAAACGCCGATTCTGAATATATAACTTGTAATATATACGTAGAATTTATAAATCGTTATGTAAAAGTGAATTAAAAATCATCTCATCAAAACGCCTTGTTATGTTGGTACCACTGTATTTGGAACATCTGACATCACATGCGCATTCTGTTTTTGGATTAATATTGACATTTTTATTTTTCGATTTTGTTTTGTGTTTTAAATGTGCAGTTTTTTAGTTTTGGCAAAATTTAAACTTAATTTGGGTGAATTTAAGCTCTATAATTGTTGTTGAATATAAAAAAAACAATTACCAAAACAGATATTATGATAATGTTAATGCTCAATACTATTATTATTCTTTGAGTTAAAGTTTCTAAAAAGGTACATAATTTTATTACTTATGTTTAGTTATGGTTTACCATGAATAGAATATAAAATTACTACGTAATTTCTGGTACCGCTACTAATAATTTGTTAAAAATGAGTGCACAGAAATATAGGGATTTCTTTACCAAAAGAAGCAATTTTGCAGGCATAAAGGTAATATAAACAAATGAGCAGTGGTGGTTGGTGGTCAAAATATGAGGGGGTTCGCCAGAGTACACCATCATATCAGACAAAAAAGTGAATAATAGGTGCCTACATACCTATTTATAAAGAAATTCTACTCTTCGCTCCTTTTTTAGCGAATACCTCTGTTATGACAAGAATTATGTTTTTTTTTAAAATTATTTCGGAAAGGTGAGTTAAATCAGCACCACCGGTGATCGTCCAAACTGAATAAACATTGAATATTTGGCATGAAAAACAAAATAAACTATTTAATTTATCACATCCACAGAGCCACGAAGCTCTGTTATACAATCGAGTAATCTTCTTAGATTCAGATTTGTACTCTTGTTTCATTATCAGTTCAGATTTAGGTGGACTGCCATTTTTTATTGTAACTTTTTTAATAATACATTTCACATTATTCACACTCATTTTTAATATATTGTTTGTCTGTGACGTCATGGAATACACACATAAAAGTAATCTAACTAAATGCCTCTTCGCCCAATATCTCAAATTATACCCTTTACAGAAATGATCGTTTAAAGTGACGCGGAGGTGGCACCGCAATTTACATTAAAAGGAAAATCACACATATATAATAAAACATTATTGTGTATGTGTGATTTGACCAAAACATTTTACTCTAAATTAAAACCTCTCTATCTCCAACCTCGGCCGCTGATTCTATATTATACCCTCCATTACCTTAGTGAGCGGGCTTATATAAGATTGCTATCAGCAAGTGCCCCGCTAGCGCATAAAACACATTTTACAATTTTTTGAAATAAAAATAAATAAAAGCCCTACAGCAGCAATACGCAGTCTGCTCACTGGGTAGAGAAGATTATCTCCACATGTATGCACCTCTAAGCATGGTTGACACAGGAAGAGGGAGAAATGTTTGGAATTCAACACGCAATGACAATTAATCAGTCACTCAATGTTTTGTTTATGTTATTGTGTAAGTCAGTAAGGAAGAATACTGTAAGCAGAACATTGGGTAAAAAAGAGTTGATGCTAAATTGGAGACACAATATCGACAATAGTATCGTACAAACGCATTCCTGTTTAATATGCTACAGAACAATCCATTCCTTTCATTGAAGGGGTAAAAGTGCGGTCGTCGTTTGAGAAATCATAATATTTTCAAAAAATGTAGGTATCCACGGTTTTTACTGTTCACAGAATATGCCAACATTCTTGTAAAATTCTGCGAGCGCTATCGAAAACGAACTTCTGCCCTGAAGATGATTACACGTCTCTCTGCTTTTTCGTTACGCGTGCATACATAGATAGGTACCTATTTACATGTGTTATATTATCGAGTTTCATATTGCGATGACTGATGAGTCGTGTCCGAAATTTTGAAGGTCTTTCGGCGCTCGGGAATATTTAGATTGACAGAAATTGAGGGTGTGCGTAGCTTCAACGCTCCTTACGGCTAACCGCCACTGCAAATGAGAATATATTTCAGCTTCACGGTGACTTACCTCTGCGCCGGCCCATCCAATTCCAGCAGTCAGCACTTTGGAGTGGCCCTTTCCGGGAATACCCGCCAATACAATATACAGGCCAACTAAATCAGCGATATCAATGGTTGACTTCAAAAATTCCTGCAAACAAAACATGAACATGAGAAATCTAACAACGGATTTTAACAATATAAACAGTTAATAAAAATTTCAATGCGCTATAAGAACATAAAATGGTTTATCGGGTGCTATTTAGTTAATTATTAAAACATTAGATGGTTTCTTGTGCGTATAACAAGTTCATTTGACTTACCCCTAAAAAGTCCACTCCCGTAGAAACATTTTCTCCATCGGTATCAGGGAAGAACGTTGCCAAAACGAGCATTTTACATAGCTGGGTAAACACATATATTCCTCCGGCTTGAATACACTTCCAGAATGCACCATACTCGGACCTAAAAATATTAGAGTTAATTTAATTAATGTAATGCCGATTTCTCATAGTATTTATGAGCTCTACAATAACTAAGATCAGGAGTAGAGTCAACTTACAGTCCAGAATACTTGTATGCCATCCAATATGGAACATAAACTAATGCCAAACAGTTTCCAAAGTGATATAACGTCATTTTAATTGATATTTCTTCAAATTACGTGAAAAATTAACCTAGTAGTTCGACGACATATAAAACACCGTGCAATGGACTTCGAAATGACAGCAATGGCTGCCAACAGTGCAAAATGACTTATAGTGATAGACAAGCTTTATAGGTTAGTACTTAACTTAACTGTATGAAAAAAATAAATTATTTCAGGTTTTACAATCATAAATTGCTGTTATAAAAAGGAATGCATATTAAAAATACGTATTTTTTAAATATTTAACATAAAAAAAAGCTCCATGATTAATTTAAATGTTCTTCAAGTGCGCAATGTCACATATTTTTATCGTATGGCAGCACAACATCCACACACCTTTTTTTCAAAATGTTGTGAATGTATTGAACTCCTTTATGTATGTGTAACTCTTTTTTGTAAAAAATGAAAGGGGTTGTTGAGTCAATAAAAAAGGGTTGCAAAATTATAAAGGGGTGAAAAAGGTTACCCCTGGCATTTAATGTTTTGCAAGTGAGATAGGAACAATAAATGCATATTTATTGAACATATTTCCTAACAAAAAAGTTTAATAAAGTCAATTAAAAGATGAAATTACACACTAAAACCAAAAATATATCTATAGCATAGATTAAAGCTATTACTTCACATCTGAAATAGTGAAGGAAATGTACTTGAAAAGTGGGACGGAAAGTGTTCCCTGTGTCCCGTTAAAAGGATTTAAAAAGGAGAAGGGTAAAAAACACCACCCTTTGCATTCGAATGTATCATCTATGTGTGGGTATAGTTGATAGATGGAAGGGTTGGAGATAGCACTTTGTATGAATACACACAAGCGTGAGTAGGACAAAACGGTTTCAGTCTTGCTCCCAATCGTCCCGTCGGAAGGTCTCCCCAACATCTCTAAGGAATATCTAACGTTGGAAACAGTTCACCCTCAGCCTTGGTTGGGGAAAGTCATCTGCATATTGGATTTGGATAATATGCAAGGCTGTTTTAAACATTATCATTTTCATTTTTCTAGAATATTTATGAGTTTAATAGTTTGCATAAAAATATTTGAATTCAGCAGTAGAATTCTTAAAATGGTTTTTGTAAAGTGTGGATATAGTAATATTTCATGTTATTATTTGATTCCTAAGTGCCAACAATTTAAAAACATTTTCTTAAAAGTCTTTCTTGCAAATAAATTGTTAAACATATTTTTGAATAAGATGGTCGTGTAAATTCAACTTATATTCTGAAACAATAACAGTGAATGCATATGGAATTCAAGTGTTTTATTGATGGATTACCTAACTACACATATATATAAACACATCAATATGTAAGTATTTTGTTAAAATAATAACATTTTTTAATTAATTTCACATTGGTACCTATATTAAAGATATTAATGTGCAACACTGAATCCTAAAACAATTTTTATGGAATTAATGCATATTTAATGAAAAAAGAGATAAGATTATTCTTCCAGTTGGATTCCAACTAAGTATTAGAAAATGATAAAAACTTATCACTGGTTTCAATTTTACTAGAATGTTGAGAATTAAAAAAATAATTAAGGACAATCAATTTCTGGGATTCTTAAATTGATTATTAAAACTAAGTGTCCGTTGTCTGCAGTGGTAAACACAAAAATGGAATACTAAACACTCAGTACTGCCACATATTCATTGCTTCATTTCCAAATCTTTAAAATCTTTAATAATAATAATAATAATTGGATGATTTGTATAGCCCCGTTTTTGTAAAAAATCACCTCAAGGGCGCTGTACAAATATTACTTCCTATTCTTTATCTAATTATGTACAAACAGCTTTGTAGTTTTTGTGTATTCATTTTACAAAATCTGTTCCTGAAATGTTTTTCAGATGAACATCCTAAAAATGTACGACTTACAATAACATATTTTTTGTTTGCAACATCACATTTGCACATAGCATAGTTCTTTCAAGCATTTATTAAAATCTCCTTAATTCAACAAAATGTTATGAAATACTTATAGAGCGCGGTGCAAGAATATCTTCAGGCATTTGGGATTCGTTGAAAATTACAATCACTCTCCGTATATATAAATGTATGGATATTGATTATTTTTGTTCCGAGTGAAAATCGTACCTACAACCTTCCAATAAATGGTCTAACACAGAAAATATATGTTCCATTATACTATGTAGGAAGATTTGTTACAATATAGTATAAGAATAAGTAGGTAGACATAAACAAAATTTATGATTAGAAAAGAAAATTGTTGTTATTTAACCAGTTAGTGCTATTCGGCTTCCTCCGAGTTTCAACATCCTTTTCTTGAAAACGTCTTTCTTATTGAACCGTTCTAAAATCTGGAACAAAAAATGTGACGTCTTGTAATACTTTCTAGTACTGTTTGTACATAATATGATAAACCCTAGCAAGTAGTATTTGTACAGCGCCCTTGAGGTGATTTTCACAAAAACGGCGCTATACAAGTCATCCAAGTATTATTATTTAACCTCTTGAACGCTGGAGCATAATTCTCAGAATACCCTAGAATAACGGCCGAAAATTAGCAGAGTGGGCGAAAATTACCTTGATGAGTTTAACTCTCGTACAGGAATAAAAACAAAGTTTTTTTTTTGCGATTGTATTCCGTCTACCAGATAATATATCTTATTATTCACATGTATTTCATATTTATATCGTAAGACGTATTCCTAGATTAGCAAACATAAAAAAAATATAAAAAAATTCTCCCATTTTGGAAAGAATTGAATTTTTTTTATTTTATAAGTATATGAACTGGTTTTATTATTTATAAATAAACCTGAATAAGTACTCTATACGAAAGAGAATAATCAAAGGGTATTTTTGAAGAAATAATGACTTCGATACTACTTTGAAATTTTCAAAAACTGAAAATTTTTCTAAAATTCTTTGGGAACTGAATTCTCGAACATTATTTGCCAAGCCATCATCAGAGATGCTACATTTATAAAATAATAAAAAAAAACAGTGTCTATAGTGTTTTTAGCAAAAGGAATTCTGATTTTTTTCTGTCATACAGTTAGTTATCAAAGCATTAAGGTTAAAATTAAATCACAAAAAATTCAGGCCAGGGTGGTATTAATCCGATCTCCTGTGACCATCGGTAGATGTGGTAAAATTTAATATTTCGCACCTTTGTGCTTCCGGGGCTCGACAGGTTAAAGGATATTTAAAAGCTCTACGGCTCATTATAAAAATGACGTTGCAAACTGAAAATAGTTGTGTTGACCTAGAAGTTTCAGAACTTGCTTATGCATGCTTTTAAACAAAAATCAGAAATCTTATGTGAAAAGCACAAATAATCAAAAATTTTAAGCCGACAAGTTATATGTATAAATATTACTTTTACAATAATATATTGTATTTTTATTTCTTGAAGAACTTGAGCTTTAAATCTACAGTACCAATTTAATCCATTTCATTTTCCGCATGTACACCCGTCAACCAATAACTCATTTCAATATTTAAAAGCATTACGTGGTAAAAATGATTTTTTTTCCTAAAATATTCAAATTAGCGCCATCTGTGAGCGAGCATTACGTTTAGTTTAGCCTTTTGGTATGACCACGCAATCGCCCAACATCCCAACCCGAACTCGGTTCAGAGTTGGGACGTTGGTCGATCGTATAGTGACTATAAATCGGGCAACTACACTATCGGCCAACGTTCCAACTATCAACTCCAAACTAGTGATGCCATTTTAGCTAAAATCTATCGATTATCCGATATTCATAGAAAGTCTATTAAAATTTATAATATTATTGACACAATTCGTTGCTCATTAACTTACTCATAATACCGGAAAAAATATATAACGCCTGTTTTAGCTCCATATTTTATTTTTACGCACAGCCGGTGTCAGATTGCAGCAAAATAAAATAAAAGAACTACCCCCGAATATACATCGGATTACAAGCATTTCACTATTGAGGTGATTTTTCATGAAAAATGGCGCTTTACAAATTATCCAATTATTATTATTATTATTTGCATAATATGCATAATGCTTATTTGGGCATTTATTTCTGGGTTAGTTGCATATTTGAGTCTTTTTTCGTCAATATAAACATAGTTACAACAAGCTCTCCATTGATATGCTTGGTGTAACCTTAAGTGACCATCTCAGGTATGGGGGCTCCATCGAAGCCCGAGTAAAGTTAGCCTCTCAGAAACTGGGCGTATTGTACAGAGCCTGCAGATACTTTAATAGTACACAACTGCTGACCCTGTACAAATCGCAAGTGCGCCCCACTGTAGAATTTGGCAGCCACCTCTGGTCGGGAGTCCCAAAATATCTGAAAAAAACCCTTGACTCTGTGCAGAAACGGGTGGTCCTTTGTTAGATTCGCCTATCTTAACAAACGGGTTGCAATCTTTGGAGCGCAGACGTCAGGTGGGAATGCTGTCCTTGTTCTACTGGTATTTTAATGGAAGATGCTCCGAGGAACTAGCGTCATTGATCCCTTCGGCACCGGTGCATAGTCGGGAAACACGCCAAACGCGCACCCAACATTTGATCACGGTTGACATTTGTCACATGAGAACGGGTCGCTTCTATGATTCGTTCTTGTGTTCAACAGCTCGGCTGTGGAATGATCTGCCGGCCTCTGTGTTTCCTCCATCCTATAACATGGGTCTCTTCAAGATCCAATTTCACTCCTTCCTATCCTCTAAAAGACCCTCCACACAGCATCCCCAAAGATGATATAGGCTTTGGGGGAAATTATTCCTGTGTGGAGTTACTATAAAAAAAAAAAAAAGTTCAGTCATGTTTTATTCTTCATGCGGCAAGTCCGTTGGGATCGCCTGTCGAACTTGTAATGAACGGCCAAAGTATGGAGGCCGGTTTGTGTGAGTTCGGTCAACTATTTTGAAGGTTGGGCTAACTAGTTCACCACTGGAGCAATCTCGGGCCAACCCACCAAACTCGAGCCAACATTGGCCCAACACGCGCGAACTACCCCTCTAAACATTCGAGTTGGGAGGTTGGGCGATCGTGTGGTCGTGGCATTAGGTTGTTTGGTATTATATTATTTCAAGTACTTTACTTACCTATTTTGTTTTTATGATATTACGGTCTGTATAGCTCTCGGAAGCACTTAGCCCAGTGATGCACAACCCGAGGCCTGCAAGCCCATTTCGTACAACTTACGAGGCTTTCATGCTAAATAAAATATCTAAAACAAAGAGCATTATTTTAATAGTTTTACCTTAGGAAAAGACAAATTATTGCCTGCGGTGATTTCTTTATGCGTTCTGTGATTGATATTTTTAATGGGTTGTATTTTAAGGGGGTACACAACGTTGTTTTTGGAAACTCAGAATATAAATTAAATTTAAATTGAATTTTGATATGGTATTTAAATATTTAAAATTAGGTTATTATGAAATGTGATATTTTAGGTAGCTACCTCGGACAGCTGGGACGCTTGTACCGTATTCACATTAAAAAAAAATTTCACTGACAACGTTAAGTTAACTATGTCAAGTTGTAAGTACCATACCCCCTGCGGTCCCCGAACACATTGAAAATGGATAAGTTGGCCCCCTGGCAAAAACGGATGTGTATCATTGACTTAGGCCGTGGGTTTGTAATGCTCTTTTCTATGTATCATCTTATTCCTTTGACAGGAGTATGTTGTTTTTAACAAATTTCACCAGGGTTTTCAGTGGATGTTTGATGATATCTCCCCAGGTAGTTGAACCTTCTTTCCATCAAGGCAGGATGTGTGTTTCTACTTTCTCTTCAAATTTCCTACAGGTATGTGTACTTTCCAATCCCAACAGGAACAGATGCATGTATCAGTGAGTTTCTACAGTGAGAAGTTGCCTGGTTTGTTTGTGTTTTGGACTGCCTATTAAACATTAGTGTTGCACAACCTATTTAGTTACCCATTTTTAATTACTTTGAGGGCCATAGGGGTAGGGTACATACAGCTTGATATGGTTAACTTTGCAGTCAATGGGTTTGCTAGTGTCAATTTTTTTTGTTTTTGTTATTTGACTACCTTACAAGAATCCCAACTGTCTTTCGCAGCCAGTAGGTATTTTTCCTTTTTATGTGACACCTCACAAGAGCTCCCCTGTCTGTATGGATTACATACAGGGGAACTATATCGCCACCCTTATGGGCAACGTTATGAGGCGGGTTAAAGAGGGGGTTGCAAGAAGGGATTTGTTAATACGGGTCTTGAAGAGACCCGGATTAAATGTAGGAGGGAAGATAGATGCCGGTAGCTCATTCCACATATGAGCCGATTTACATAAAAATAAGTTGGCGAAACGATCCATCCTCATGAAGCCAGTATCAATTGTGAAGAGGTATTCCGGTTGTATCCGTTGAGTGTCGCGCATGTGCACCGGCGCTGAGGGGATCATTGCTGCTAGATCTTTCGAAAAGACTCCATTGAAATATCTGTAGAACAAACTCAGCATACCTACATTGCATCTGTGCATTGGAAATGGTAATCGGTCTGTTAACAACGGATTGTCAATCAGATGAACCGCCCTCCTTTGCACAGAATCAAGCAGGTTTATCAAGAATGTGGGAGTTCCAGCCCAGAGGTGACTTCCAAATTAAACTGTTAGACATACTTGAGATTTGTATAGGATCAGAAGTTGGTCACCCAAAGGTGGATCAAGAATCTGCTAGTCCTATACAAGACACCCAGTTTCTTGAAAGCCAAATTTATTCGGCCTTGTATAGAGCCCCGATACTTGAGCTGGTCTGAAATACTTACCCCAAGCATTTCAATGGAGTCTTTATTGGGGAGGGTGCTCCCATCAAATTGTACCAGAAAGTCATTGACCACCTTTTTAGCCGAGATCAAACACGATCGGGTTTTGAGAAGTTGAAGCTAATCAAGTTCGCCTTAGTTAGGCAAGAACCTTTTCGAAGTGGTGGACAACCTTTATTCTCAAAACCATATAATTATAAACCAGAAAATTGACTTAGTACCCACCTAAAATATGTACATTTTTTTAGATTAAATCTTTTAGAATTTGCATCAGTCAGGGTTTTCAAACATAACTTGAAAACTTTTAATATTTTGTAAAACGATCACCATTTAATAAATCATTCATAGAACGGACAAACAAAGTTTCGCAGATGGGAAAATTTCTGTCCAATGTCAATCCAATAAATACTGTTGATTTTTGTCATTTTGAAGTATGAAAGAACTTGTAAAAAAGGCTTTTAATTTTGGGAGGTTGATTTAAAATAATGAAGTCGGACAAATGTTTGTCGCGATACCCTTTCATATTTCGTAAAACAGAATGGACACCGTTAAATATTTTGATCATATACCCAAAAACCGAAAGATTGCTATCGCAGGCCGCTGACTGTGCATCACTGCTTTAGATTGTCTTATTCTGGAAACTTTCTCTTATTTCTTGCAGTGCCGGGATTTGACACTCTTTTAATTATTTTTATTTATTGAACGCCCGTTGTTCTTTTACAAACATAACACATGTCATGCAATAATAGGATAAAAGAAGTAATAGGTACATTAGTTAGTTAAACATCTTACGTGGGGTTGCATGGAGATTAAAACAAACCATAAACATTTCTACATTAAAAAAGCGTAGGAAAGACTTTGATCTTATTTGCATTTTTAAAATAATTAATTGTATTATTGGCTCACCTTCTTTGTTGCAACTCATTCAGTTCAAAATTCCTTGCCGTAGACTCAGAAACAATGAATTGCTTTTCCTCTATGAACACTCTACTAATTATGGGTACCATTCTCCACTGTCCAAAGTGTCGAGATTTGTTAACTCAAGCCAGGGCCTTGAAATTTTTGGTACCACCCTGAATGATTTTTGTAGGGCTTTACGAAATTAGAACTCGAAGATTATCATTTAGAATGTCTAAAATCATGGACTCTACTAAAACTATGTTCAGGCTTTGACTTGAATATTCTCTCAAATGTATATTTTTGTCCTCTCATTGTCATTGCTTCATTTTAGTATTATGTATGTGCTGTTATTTTTCTGTAGCTCTTGTTTATTTCATTTCGTGTTACGTATTTTGTGTAATTGGACATTGGTCCATAAATAAATTTAAAAAATTACATTTTTATTTTTATAGTACTTTTAAGTATTATAATATTTTTAATTATCATACTTAGACATTATTCATGATTATTTACTAATATATATTATTAAACAATTTTTTTTTAATGTGATATAAATTAATATAAAACTAGACCTAGTTATATTATTAAAATTTTATTCATGGTAAATCACAATTCGTGAGCACATAATTCTTTATTTCACAATTTCTCTACACTTCTCTACATCTTCTCTTCACACACGTTCTTTCTTATTTCTATTACAAATTATAATAGTTTAACATTAGTAAAGCCATCTTATTCCAGACAAAATTAGATATAATATGTGTCTATACTTTAAAATTTCTTACAATGTACTGTGTATGTTTAAATAAATAAATAGCAAACAAAAGTTGAGTGTAGCTACTCTTCGATTCTCCGTTGAACTCATTCTTATGCCACGACCACACAATCACCCAACGTCCCAACTCGAAGGTTCGAAGTTGGTATGTTGGGCGATATTCATAGAAAGTCTACTGAAATTTATAATATTATTGACGCAATTCGTTTCTCATTAGTAATAGTAATCATAATACCGGAAATTAATAATAGGCATCTATGAAATAATAATTATTAAAACACTCATCCTTTGTTTCTCGAACTTTATAATAAAAAAAAAATATCTTGTCACATGTGTTTGTCTTTCAAAATGCTAAACAAATATGGTGAATTTCAATTTGATAGTCCGCACCGCTTTTCGATATCTATTGCTAGACAAGCTTTGACTGCCCAATTAGGAACAAATTCCCTTTTGGGACAGTCAAATTGACAAGTTTAGTTCATATTAAGTGCCATTATACAAAAATACAAAGGAAAAAAACTTAGTATTGACATAGTATGGCAATATAACACAATAAAAAAGTATAATAATTAAGTATAAAGACATTATGTTGATGTGTTTGATAGGTACTGGTTGGTGCTATGATGAAAAATGCATTTAAAATTGAGTACAAAAAAGATAATATTATTGAGTAATGTTGATAAGATTGAGTTACGTATCACTCAGCTTTATGAGCCGATGATGAAACTCGGGGATTCAGCCCGAAGAGGATGCAGCAAACAGTTAATAACATATTAAATATATTTTATTGAGCAAGTACAAAAAGTAACTTTAGTAAATTGTTTATAACCAAATGTTTGTCCTCTTTCCTTTCCTTGGTTAGGGTTTTTAATCCAGTTAAGATCTTTTCCCAAAGAGCACAAATAATGTAACTTATTTTATAATTTGTTAGAAATTTTCTTTTGGCTTAACATATCACAATTCTTATTATTTAATTTATATATTTATATACGTTAAATGGATATAAATATTTAAATGTCCTCATTAATGCATATACTAATAAAAGTTCGCCGGGTCAAAAGTGGGTAGTATCTTTGAATAAAAAACGATGTGTGTAAAAAACCAGATTGCAGGGGGATTATTCACAATATTATAGAAATAGGAGGACTGGTGGCAGCTCGTCCAGGGGAGAGAGGGTCAAGCGGGGTTAATCTTCACTAAAACCGGGATATTGCAATTTTCCACGCCATCAACTTGAGCATGGGCTGCAGAAGAGATAAGAAATATAATAAATTCATGCCAACTGGTTCCTTACCTTCTGATGATAACTCGAATCTTTGTTGATATGTGTTCATACTTAGCATGCTATTGATTAAATTAGGGGGCGATGCAATGGGAAGTAATTCAAAATCATGTGTTTTTGGTTTGAAAATTTGAAGACCTAGAAATGTCATAGATGATTTATTTAAATACTATAAGTAGAACACACCTCGTTTAACTGACCAGTTTTTTTGTGAGTCCTTTGATAAGCCTAGAATAAAATAAAGTATCAAATGTTTTAAGTGCAAAATATCCTACTTACGAACCCCTTTTCCGATATTGTCGTATTGTCCATTGGGGCAAAATTAAGTCTTTTAGAATATTTCAGGCTTCTATTTTTTAAATTTTATTTATATCTTTTAGAATATTTTTGGTGATGTTTTTTAAGTGAATCAAATCACGCGGCCGGTGTTAAGCGGAAATTTGTAGAAAATGTCAATTGATATCGTATATAAATAAATATCGGATAGGTATATCCGAGGCGTTATATATATTGCAAATAAATTCGGGTTGAATCTTGCAGTCAATGAAAGATGGCAACCAAAAATGTATGGAAATTAATTGAAGATGATAATAACAGTTCTTAAAAATGAAAAATGATTTGATAAAAAATGATGGAGACCAATGGAGTGGCATTAGCTCAATTTGTTAGAGCGCAGGTCCTTGCTTAACGGGGAGAGGGACGTCGGAGAGTTATTATTTATTAATTCAAAATAATGATAATATTATTGTGCAATACGTAAAACATGGTGTTTTTAAAGAGAAAAATATTTATAACGTTTTTTTTTAAATTTGCATGGACTTAGCATTTATCAAAATATAATCAGAAATATTACACATTTCTGACCGTCCTACTCATGTTTTACAAAAACATTTAAAATGTTGAATATCCTTAAAAAATGCTGTGAAGGTTTTTCTGTAACTTGTCGATTTGATAAATTAAAAAAAAAGAACAGTGTGTAGTTTAATTTTTTCATGAACATTACGTAACTTTAATGTTGATTTTTTATTTTTTATTATGCGGATTACAAATCTTTGGTTATGTTTATTTACAAAAACGCAACGATAAAGGATTAAAAATACTTTTCTCCACTTTAAAAATCATTTTCGTATTTTAAATATTTTGTAAAACTTACAATGGGACGGTCAGAAAAAGTAATATTTCTGGTTGTATTTTGATAAATGCTAAGCCTATGTAAATTTATAAAATATTTAAAAAATATTTTTCTATTTAAAAACATCATGTTTATCGTATTGCGTAATAATACTATCATTATTTTGAATTAATAAATAATAACTCTCCGACGTCCCTCTCGCCCTTATGCAACCGTTACCTTTTAATTTTGTGTGTCTTTTCTGTTTCATATTTCAATTGAGACTTGTCAACTAAAAAAAAATGCAAGACACCGGAGATGTTTTGATTTATGCTATAAATCAGGGGTGGCCACGAGTTTTTTTTTCTAAGACCGACTGATTAATTAAAAAAAATTGTGGCGATCCCTGGTATATACTTTTTTTTGATACTCAGTACTTAAGTTCCTACCCGAAATACACCTTTTTCTTTAGTTGCAATATAAGCAAAGACTTCCTTATAGATAATGTATACCCAAATTAAATGCAAGAAAGCTAAAAAGCTTTTAAAGTAACAAGCGAATGTACGTAACACACTTATCACGGAGATACAATAAATCCGCAGGTTGAATTATGCGCTCACTTCCAAAATAAGCACAATAAATATTTCATTTTCCGGAAGCTCCCCCGCTGAATGCGTCCACCGTCCTCCGTCCATAGTCCGGCGGATAAGGCTTTGTTAGTTCCCGCAGGACGTGTCCCGGGACAGGAGAACAGAAGAATAGAGGATAAAAAATATCGCTCCGGGGAGTTTGCATCTCCTCCGGCTCGAGACGCTAAGTCCTATTCGATAAGACCATCGGCTTACGAGTATGCTAAAAGTCCGAGGGGTTTATGGGCGGCCCGACCCCCCGTCTCTCCTGCTCGCCTGTCCCCTGTCCCCCGTTCCGGGTAGGAGGATGTTAGAATGTTATTTTTTATGTATTCCGAGGGGGAGGTGATAGATATCCTTTAGGCTGGGACGTTTTTTCCTCCGCCCGAGGGTGTGATGCGATCATTCTCGTGTCCGCGAAGGAGAATATCAAAAAAAGGTCAACCTCGCCGGGATTGGGGTTGTTTTCAAAAGCCTCGCTTTTTAGGATTATTGGGTTTTCCTTTGCCAAGTAAAACAGATTTGAATAACACATAAATTGGATTGGGCTATCTCGTGGAAGATGATACGCCGAAATCTGCCGCATCAAAATAAGGCGTTTATACAAAAATCGGTATGATTTATTTACGCGAAATTGTGTCCAAAAGTCTAGGGTTTCTACGAAATATTTACCAAGGGGAAAATATTGGTATTCGAGGAAATTTTGATCAAAAGCATCGTCTTCGGGCCCTACTAGTAGATACATTTTAAGATAGCACAATCAGCACAAACAGGACATTTTTCAAGATTCGTTTTTGAAAATCATCCCTGTACAGTAAAATTTTGTGGTATTTTTGTATGCTATTAGTGGTTGTTCATAATAAAAATATAATAAATTCACTTATTTTTATTACATATTTTTATAAATTGGTAAAATAACCCGGAAATTCGACATTCGTAATAAAGAACACGTGAGATACCTAAAAAATAACAACTTTTCAGAATTCGCTAACCACATCATTTCAATGAACCGTAGTTTTGATAAAGAACTGTCATAAATATTCTCCATTAAACGATAAAGCAAAACGATTAAAAGCATTAAAAAAAATTACCCCGTAAAGAATAATGACAACATAATAAGGAACTCCAGTCCATTTTTATATATTTTTTAAATTTCATTAATAATGACGTTCAAACTTAAATACCAGTATATTTCGTTTTTTTCTAAAGTTAGTTTCCATAGTTATAATAAAATAAATAAGTTTTAATTTTTCAAACGTCGCCGAAACGATCCAAATCTATCGCCGTTCGGTTTTGAGGTTAGAATGTCAAATGTCAAAACAAGGATGAGGTTTACCGTTCATAATTTTATATTCTATTCACAGTAAACCATAACAAAACACAAGTAATAATATTATGTACCTTTTTAGAAACTTTAACTCGAAGAATAATAATAGTATTGAGCATTAACATTATCAAAATATCCACATTGATAATTGGTTTGCTCATGAATACTCTAATTTAAAAAAAATTAAAAATAGTTTTTTTAATATTGAACAACAATTATAGAACTTAAAGTCTCTAAAATTAAGTTTAAATTTCGCCAAAACTAAAAAAAAATACATATTTAAAATACAAAACAAACTCGAAAAATTAAAATCTCCACACTAATCCAAAACAATCCCCCCCCCCGCAGTCACTCTTCCACCACCACTCCAACACCTAATGCATTGACCATGATTCCGAAACCGATAGGAAAAATACTCAAAGAATGTGGTGTTAAACTTAGTGACTTTATTAGATTAATTAAATTTAATATTCCAACTACAACTAGTCGATCTAAAATTTTATACAATTGTAACAATAATTTCAGGACTGAGTCATTCAAAAATTCTCCTGTACCTAGACTTTACGCAGAAGGTAATACATTTTCAGACATAGTAGATGTGTTCAACTGCTCGGAATACAAATACAAACAGACGATTATTGCATATATCCTCAACAATTATTAAGATATGTGTCTAGAGTGTAAGTGTCAGTGAATGTGAGGTATGTTTTGAATATTCGCCTCGGTAGCAAACTATTTGGAATGGTACTTACACTATGTTATTCCCGTATTTGTTCGTGAGACAAATGAAATATTTAATGAAAATAAAACGTAGCTTTTTAATTTATAACACGAGAATTTTATTTAATTTTGGCCACGACAAAGCCCAAGTTTCGCTTAACATAAGCATCTTCAGGTACAAAAGGTTTAATTTTTGTACCTGAAGATACTGTGACAGGCTTTCAATCGTCGCTAACTAAATAAATTCTCGTAATTATAACAAAGTGTATTTATTTTAAATATATGTCTAACCACAAAGTGACACGCTTTCTATCAAAAGAAATATTTAGTTGTTGTATTTCATGAAGGCTATCTATTTTATCTATGTACCTACTGCAATGTGTTTTGAACCTGTGTGACTATTGTCATTAACTAAATATTTATCGTATATAATATAATAAATAAATTTATTTGATTAAATCACTGGGTAACAAATTTAAATGGAATTCTACCATGAATTAACAGTTTCCGAAATAGAAAACAACTTATAAGTTTAAGTCCTGAATAATATGTGTTTTTATATGTAGGTTGGTACCTTCTTATCTAATTAGGTAAAATACTTATGGAATATTTTTTACTATTATATAGATCTCTAAAACAGTCACTGAAGATGAGCGGGATTGCTTCTCCCAGGGTCAATATAATGCCGCAATGTCAGCATTCAATTTCCATATATAAAAATGAATGTTTGTCCGTCTGTCTGTTTCGCTGGAAATAGCACAGTTTGTTCTTATTAGTGCCGGGAAGGTTTAGAGAGTAGTTGAAGTTGAATGAAATCCAATATGTAAAACTGTTTCTATAACGTTTGAAAATTAGTATGAAAAACAGTGAAACCGCCATGTTGTATTGAGGTTAGCCCATAGACGCACCACTTTGGTTAGCCACGGATTACATGTTCAAAAGAAGAAGGTTTGTTGGAGCAGAATATTGTCAAAATGGAAAACACATGTAGGTACCTACTTAAGATCTTAATTATTTAGATACATTTTGAAAAAACAAATGTTTGGAATCTAATAAAATTTTCAATTGAATGTTTCTTTGTTTAGAAATAGTAATAGTCGTCACAAGTCATTACTTTCGTTGTCGTAGGTACCTACTTAAGATCTTTATTATTTAGATACATTTTGAAAAAAAAAACAAATGTTTGGAATGAAATAAAATTTTCAATTGAATGTTTCTTTGTTTAGAAATAGTAATAGTCGTCACAAGTCATCACTTTCGTTGTCAAATCAATTATGGCACCCAAACGACAAGCAAGAATTCACAACTTTAACTTTATTAAAAAAAAAAAAAAAATTCTCCTCCACACGAGCTAGTACGCTTTAAGGCATTGTCAAGTAGTGTTGAAATATTCGGCACAGGGAAGTGAATACGGGCGAAGTCTGGTACTAAATTAATTAAACCATAGTATCGTGTTTAAATCATTGTCGTCGTCGGCTCATAAAGCTGAGTGATACGTAACTCAATCTTATCAATATTACTCAATAATTATTTTTTTTTGTACTCAATTTTAAACGCATTTTTTTCCTCATAGCGCCAACCAGTATCATACACATATACATAATCTCTTTATACTTAATTATTATGCTTTTTTCTAGATATATTATATTGCCATACAATGTCAATACTAGCTTTCTCCCCTTCTTTTTGTATAATGGCACTTAATATGAACTAAACTTGTCAATTTGGGTGTCCTAAAACGGGATTTGTCCCTAGTTGGGAAGTCAAAGCTTTCTTAAATGTTAAATAATGTGTGTTTCTATTAAATAAATATTATTATTATGTAAAAAGCAATAAAAGAAACATGTTTGGAACAATCCCTGCCCCGTGTAACGTGGTTGGCTCTACTCCTCACATCTCACACCAGAGTCACAGCAACTGCCACATACTCGGCTCACTCCCAGTCCGTCCGATTGTAATCCGAGTATTCCCATAAAGCGAAGATTATTGTCATTCGCCACCTATTATTCTTTCATTATTTTGCTTACTAATAAAACTGAATACAAAGCTATAGCCATTGGTCTTCCATAACTGTTAACCGAACGACATAAAACAAAAACGCGAAAACTCGTAAAAGCAGCGTCGGATATTATAGACGTAACGACGTCTAGTTTTGTATGTACATATTCTGGAAGTATTTTGACGATAGGGTTGGGGGAAGGTTTCTGTAGCGGGGTTGGGGGAGGGGGAGTTTTGGAGGGAAAATGCTGGGGGGAGGGGGGGCCTCATAAAAATGGACGACACCTGGTCCAATGGGGCGAGCCGTCGCACATAAATATCATTCGAGGTTATGTCAGGAATAGATATAAAATAAAAATAAAATTCACATTATGGGATGTTTTCGAGAGCCAACCCCAACTGTCACGCTTCTCATATTCCGGCTCTCTTACGTATGATATTTTAACATTAAAATATTATACGGCCGTATGAATACACCTTAATATAAGTTATTTTAAGATTTTCTGTAAGGATGTCGTGTTTTGGTGTCTTTCGTAAGTTTTTTTTTTTTTTAATTAAATCTGAAGAAATTTTACAAAAATAAGGCAAAAAGTCCGGATAAACTATTTTTTAATAAATGAATTAGAAAATTTACTTTGTATTCACCAATTTATTAATATACACACATCTACATGTTTCGAAAGCGATGCTTTCTTCATCGGGAATATATAGAATACTAAAAATAATAATATCAAGTATAGACAAATGATGCAAATAGAATACAATAATATAAGAATAGACAAATTATAAACATAAACAAAAATTTACTAAAGTAGGTAAGTAATTAATCAAATAATTAATGAATAACAAATTCATATTAAAAATATATATTTTTTTACTTTTATTATGAATATTAATATGAAAATAAATTTAAGATATAACTATTTAAAAACAAAAAAATTCTCATTAACGCTTTTTCTGATTTCTAAAATTTCAAATTTGTCTAATTGTAAACCGGTTTTATCTAAAAATTTTAAACCCTTATTTATATCAAAAGAATGATTGGTTACTAAAATATGATATGCAAATTCAGAATAGTTGTTATTATGTAAACACCCTAGGTGTTCCTTAACTCTAATAATGAAATTTTTAATAGTTTGACTAACGGGTGCATGTCATTTATAATCTAATTATAAGTTAATGATTAAGGTACCTACTTATATAAAATTTAAAAAAAAACGTATGTAACACACTTATACCATTAAAACATAAATTATTCAAAACTATTTCAATTTATGTAAACATAAATAACGACAATGTATCGTACATAAAACAACAATTCCCAATTATCTAATACAGTTTCTTTCAGCTAGAAAACTTTTCAATATATTCATTAGCTGTTTTATTTTTATACAATTTGTAATTCCATCAGGGAAGATATTTAGCTAGGAATCATGTGATCTTATGGTACGTTCGTTGTCCATATTATTTCTTCTATGCTTAGAAACCATTAATCCATCATTAAAATTGAGACGAGTATTGTGAGTGTGCTCTAGTTTATTTGTATTATATATAGGCTTATTAATGTGCTGAAATATAATTTTGTACCACAGTGAATTATTATGTTTTTTTTTAAATGTAAATACAGCAGAAGAGTCTTAGTTGCTCCCTGCTAACCGGAGCCAGTGAGACTATGGCATCCCCAATTGGGGTATGTTGTAAGGCTGAAGAGAATGGGGAGGGGTTGAAGATGGGGAAGAGAATAGTGTGTTGTATTATGTATATAAGAACCTCTTAATAAATTAGTAATAATTAATAAATGAATTAAAAATTACTTTGTAATCATCACTTTATTAATATGTACATATCAACATTTTTTCGCCTCGCTTTCGAATCATGTTGATATGTACATATTAATGAAGTGGTGATTACAAAGTAATTTTTAATTCATTTATTAGTAATGACGCCACAAAGTGAATTCGAATCTGTTGAAGAAATTATAATAATAATTACTTTGTTTAAACCACTGTTTTTGATACCTATTTCTGACTTAATTCAAATTAAATGTTTTTTATTTGCTGCCGCACAAGAGTTCTGGTTCTCCAACAAGTGCCGTGAGATTGAATGAAGTGGAAAAAAATAAGGGGGAAAGGAAGAGGATGATAGGGAAGTACCCAGCTATTAAGATCTGGTAACTATACATAGCTTAATCCACTTCAAAGAACGTTTGGATTTTGAATGGTGGATTCTAGCCAAGAACGAGGTGCTGATATGCAATATTTGAATAGATAATCAATAGTTTGTAATAATTATTTGAAAATAAAACGAAAATTGCGTATGAGCTTCGTCGTGTGTGTATATTGTGCGGTCAGTTGTTAAGGATGCCAAGAGGGGTGGCGAGATTCTTGTATTTAAGTTAATGTAAGCACCTCTAAATGTCTTCACTGCCGTGCACCATTCCCTGTGTAGGTGGAATGACTCCTTCATGTAGATGTGCTCATCCTGCCGGGAGCTAACACTGCCACAGACCATTTGTCTAACAAAGGAAGTCCTTAGGCCTATTTTCCTCCCTATTATTTATCCAAGTATTTAAACCTTTTTTGTGACCAATGAATCACACTTTACGAAAAATGTCATTTTCCGTACATTCATGTAAGAGACAACAGCAAAATGATTCTCCAGACAGATACATATTTCAAAATGTAATAAATTATCATTCACACGTAACAAAGGAAAAAATATTTTAATTACACTTTAAACAGTACACGGAAGTAGAATTTGTTCGAGAACTGGATGAGTACCTAAATTTTATCAAACAAACTAATGAGGTTATCCATAAAGCTAAAAAAACACTGGGATTTATAATTCGCATTTCAAAACCTTTTCCCAACATAAATACTCTATCCTCCCTTTTCACCGAACCGCGTATATCCGCCCTCACTTAGAATATTGCACACCGATATGGACACCTTTATACCAAACCCATATTGAAAGAATCAAAAGCATTCAACGTAAATTCTTTAAGCATATAAATTATAAATTTAATTTACACTTTGCAAATAATACCAAATCTTTAAAATTCCATAACTTCATCACGCTTCAAACGCGACACTTGATATTTTATCAAATCTAGTTATTTAAAATTACGAATAAATGGTCTGGACTCGCCAGAGCTCATTAACTTTATAAACATCCACGTCAAGGCCAACCCGACAAACAGATTTTTTTTTATTTGCCCGCATGCAGGACTAATCTAAGGATAAATTCTCCAATTCCCCGTATTTGTGCACAATATAGTGCACAATTTCACAATATCGACATTCTTCACAATACCCTTTTAAAATATCGAACCGAAGTAATACGTACGACACCTAATTGATGTATCGAGGGCATCTCCTGTCCCGATCCCATCTTCCTCTTCCTCCCCCCCCTTCCTTCTTATTTTTTTTATTTTTTTATCTTGTTAGCATCATAAATAAAACATTTGTATTTAACCACTGTTAGCACAAGAAACTTTTTTGGCTTACCTTTTGTTAAAATTCCTTTGCATATATATATATACAAAGGAATTTATTAAAAGCTATTTGTTTCTTACAAATAAATAAATAGATGTTAATAAATATTAATATAATATCGTGAAATATTGCTTTTGAAGGGGTAGATTCAGACGACCGGAAAGGACTCCCCGCTTCGTATACATTTTAACACTTAAATAAACACAAAATATAGTTTGTAGATAGGTAAGTACTTGAAAAATAGGGTAGGTACCCGCATAAGATTATTGATAATATGCGGGCATTTTTATATTTCTTTGCTTTCGGTGATAACGTAAAGTTTTCCCAATTTTCATGGGTGCGAGCTAATAAAAATGTTATTTCATACTTTTAAACTCTGAAACATTGTGGATATGTCCGAGCACATATACTATATTTAAAAAATAAAGAGATTACTGCTTAAGCTCAGTTTATTTCACATTTCCATTGGAGTTTTCGAGTAGACTTTTACGTTTAGATCTACATATTATATGCGGTTTGTTATTTAAATGTATCTCTGTACAACATAATTTCAATATTAAAAATGCAAGCCAATGTGAAAGGTATCAAAGTAAGATGCTTAAACTTTATTATTTGAAAGAATACCTTAAGGATTAATGCTGTGATGTGTCTCTGTAATAAATATAACTATATAATGTACCAGTGATATGTCTTTATTACAAATGCAAATTATGTGTTGTAAATATACTGTGAATGTTAATTACGTATCTTAAATATTAAGTATGTTTGTTTCTAAAAACTTCACTGCAGGTTCTGCATGTGATCCCACAACGAGTTTCTTAACTCTTGGGAATACAATGCATGATGTATTGTATACTTTTTATTAAAAAAAGTAATTTGATTTGAATTTTTTTAGTACTTACCTAGAGCAGAGCTTCCCAATAGTTATGAGTAAATAATGAATGAAATAAATGAATTTTTAATGAAATAAAAAGCTGATAATAGTCAATGACCCATTACAGCATAAAAAATAGTAAAATAACTTCCGATATTATATATATTATGTTTTAATAAGATATCGCAGAATTTTATTTATTTATTGTAATACTACTGTATATTGTGTCGAAGTATCGACGGGTTCCTCCACGACACAAGCAGCCTCGACGATTTAGTTATTCTATCATTGATTGGCTTCACCTTTCACCAAATGATCCTTTCTGTCATTTCATTCGCTCTATTCCCGGATTAACCTTAGTGTGGTATTAAAGTTGATTTACTTATTTATATGAACGCGCAGTCTGGCGATGGATGGTTGGATACCTTCATTTTACTTATTGCGTAATTCGGTAGGCCTGGCAAGCCTCCTGGCGGTACAGGAATATTTTTAGCATTGAAATTCACCGAATAAACAGTCCGACCTTCTATAAAGAACACGTGAGCACATAGAGCATAGAATAAATGCATGGCCAATGCCTCCCCACACTTCACATTGAGTTATTCTGCCAGATGAGGGTATTCTGATGGATGCCATAATATCAAAGCTACGGCGCAGCGCTCTCCGGAACCGCGGAGTCACCTGACCAACGAAACTTCCCCAAACTACGACCCCCACACCAAAAACGAAAAACCGCTGTACTATGATTTTACCACCACTCGCTTATGAGAAATTCTTTACTGCGCGGAAGCCATTTTGCTGGAATTTGAAGGATCCTTTTTCAGATGAAAATCATGGAAAGAGACTGTATCTATACACTTTTTCTGTGAAGATTCTTCAAGTCAAGATTTCAGTCAGTTAAAGACACCGAATAAAAAGATCGTAACGTGTGTTGTAAACGTTTTCTGCAAGTGTGAACATGATTTGGAGGTTTCCGTGTTTGAGTGTGTTTTCCCTGTAATATTCAGCGGCGCGAACTGCTTTAGAATGTTGGAAAAAGACTACGGGATTTTTAGAAAAGACGTAGAGAGGCGGCCGCGTTAGGCCCTATTCCATATTCTATCCATTTTCTATGTATTTGGGTTGGCTCTACGTCTAAGCCAAGGATTGTTGGAATATGAATGTCCGGAGGCCTGCAATGGAGAACTGAACATATTTTTGAACTATTATTTCTAACGAAAAATCAAGTACCTTCATTTCAAATAATTCTACGTGAAAATCGGGTTGTCTGGATCTTATCCATTGATGCCGTAAACAAGTGCATTTTATTTTTTGTTATAATTTATTAAAAAGATTGGTATTAACTTTGTGGGATCATTATTAATAAATGAAATGTTTCCAAAGCGATGCTTTCTTCATCAGGAATATATAGAATACTAAAAATAATAAAAATAATTTTAGAAATCAGAAAAAAATCGTTAATTATCTTACTTATTTTTCGCAAAATGATTAGTCCACAATGGAGTGCTGATACCAACCCTGATGTATGGCATTGAGGAATGGAACTGGCAGAGGAAGGATGAAAGTAGGCTGAATGCTGTAGAAATGAGATCTCTGAGACGAATGTGTGGTAAAACAATGTACAATCGTGTAAAAAATGTTGAGATTCGTAAAGAATGCAAGGATAATGTATGCGTAATGAGCAAGCTTAAGAAAGGGATGCTTAGATGGTTCGGGCATGTAGAGCGAATAAACGAAGAAGGGAGTGTAAGGAGAATATATGACGCGAATGTGATGGATGAAGAAGCCGGGGACGTCCGAGGAAGGCATGGCATGATCAAGTTAATCAAATACTTGAGTCGGGCCATGTCAGAAGTCGGAATAACAGAAGAGAATGTATGATACGATGTATGAATGTGAATGAAGCAAGTTTATGCCAAGATCGAGTTGTTTTGCGGTTCGTTGTCTCTGCCTACTCCTGCGGGGAAACGGCGTGATGGTTAGTTAGTTAGTTAGTAAGTATGTTTCTGTAAATGGTACCGTTTTATCAATAAAAACTGTATGCATACTTCGTAAGTAATTTCCCCAGAAGAACTTCGTATATTTAGAGAAATGATTTTTTATGTCACAAAAAAAAGATATACAATAGTATTTTGAAGTTTTAGTATATTTGCTGTAAAGTCAAATAATTGCCTTTCAGAATAAAAGGTTTTCCCGTAAGTAGGTACAGTATTAAAAAGTGATTCAAGTAAATTAATGTAATTTTGTTTTTTTTGAAAATTTCGTAGTGTGGTGATTCTTTTTTAATGGTTGTAGCCTTTCTTGCGCGATAATTTCTGACAACCTTCTTTCCCTGCATCTAATGCATCGTATTTTCAATTCAATTCTGAATGTAATTACATTGTGTCAAGCTATATAATCATTATGTTTTTTTTTTATTTATTTCTATGGAATGTTGTTCTAGTATGATGTCAATGTTGTTCACCGTTGTCTTCTCTGTCTTATGATGCATTAGTAATATTTATTTATTTGAAACACACATTATTTAATAACAAAATTTAAGAAATCTTCGACTGCCCAACTGGGAACAAATTCCGTTTTAGCACAGTCAGAAGAGATGTAAAAAAAAACAATTGTGTATATTAGATAATTTGAGTACAGTATAATAATTAATATAGAATAAAAGTTAAGTTCAAATAGATAAGAAAAAAAGTATAGAGTAATCGTTTACGTATTCCAGATAATTTGAGTATAGTATAATAGTACTTATAAAGAGATTAGTAAACATTTATATATATATGTGTTTGGTTAGTGCTATGAGAAAAAAAAATGCGTTTGAAATTGAGCACTAAAAAAAGATAATATTATTGAGCAATATTGATAAGATTGAGTTGCGTATCACTCAGCTTTATGAGCCGACGAGGAAACTCAGGGATGCAGCCCGAAGAGGATGAATAACGATGATGAATCAACATTACCTTTTAATAACGACGACAAAATATGGGTTCCCATTAGAATTTACTGTGATTAAATCTCGTATATAAAATCACCAAAAATAAAACAATAATAAAGATAAAAATTCCACGGAACAGTAAAAAAGTAAATAGCCCTCGTAAATTCTTATGATGTATTCAGTGGAGGATTTTCCATAGAAACAAAAGACTTGGGAGATATAAATGTCAGGAGAAAGATGAAATTCCTGGAATTTCCACTCCCACTGGCTTATAAGATTTTAGAGAACGGGAAATTCTGGAAAAATAAACAAGGCACTCGACTATAAAATGAAAATATTTCACTCGTATACATACCTACCTGCATGATTTTGTTGTTGTAACTTCTCTCTCTGATATTCTTGCGGTTAATAAAACGTTTGCGTAAACATTTCACGTATTCAGTTTCTTATGAAAACAGAATAGTGATCGGATCTGTGTAGTTTTTTCATTATTACACGATTAAACATTCAGTTTTCCGCAAAATCAGATCATCGTGGATCTCCTGACCTTTTGGCAGGTGTATAGTATTACGATGCTAGTAGCAGTGGCAGCTAATAGCAGTAGCAGTAGCAGCTAGTAGCAGTAGCAGTAGCAGCTAGTAGCAGTAGCAGTAGCAGCTAGTAGCAGTAGCAGTAGCAGCTAGTAGCAGTAGCAGCTAGTAGCAGTAGCAGTAGCAGCTAGTAGCAGTAGCAGCTAATCAGCATCGAACACTAACATAATGAAAATGTGAAACAAACAATATAGCATTTTTTGGCAGTCAAGAATATAGTTCAGAAGCTCCTCAGCACACAATGGATGTAAAATATAATATAACAGTTTGGTTTACCTAAAGATTCGAGACAGAAAAGGCTCTGCAAACTTGATGATATCCGTGTTTACAGCAACAGCGTTTCTATTAGGGCAAATAATAGTAATAGGACACAACTGCTGACTCTCTACAAATCGCAAGTCGGCCCCACTGTAGAATTTGGCAGCCACCTTTGGTCTGGAGCCCCAAAATATCTGTAAATAACCCTTGACTCTGTGCAGAAACGAGTGGTCCGTTTGATAGATTCGCCTATCTTAACAAACGCATTGCAATCTTTGGAGCACAGGCGGGAATGCTGTCCTTGTTCTACCGGTATTTTAATGGAAGATGCTCTGAGGAACTAGCGTCATTGATCCCTTCGGCACCGGTCCATATTCGGGAAACACGCCAAACGCGCGCCCAACATTTGCACACGGTTGATATTTGTCACATGAGAACGGGTCGCTTCTACGACTCGTTCTTGTATTCAACAGCTCGGCTGTGGAATGATCTGCCGGCCTCTGTGTTTCCTCTCTCCTACAACAGGTTTACTCTTTCCTATCCTCTAAAAGACCCTCCACACAGCATCCCCAAAGAGACCTGTTAATTTCTCGACAGAATTTAGAATGAATTTGTTTACAAACGTTTATGATTTGTACATAGGGTTTTATCAAGCAAATTCCAGAAATATCATTTAATGGTACATATTTTCCGCATCATCGTTACAACTCAAGCCAAGAAACATAATAGCATCTATATATCAACATATAGTAGCATTTATTTATAAACATTCATATACCATCAAGACCAACTAGACAAACCGATTTTTTTTATTTGCCCTCATGCAGGACCAATCTTGAGATAAATTTTCAAATTCCCCGTATTTGTGCGCAATTTAACGCACAATTTCACAATATCGACATTCTTCATAATACCCTTTCAAAATATCGAACCGAAGTAATGCGTACGACCACAAATTGATGCAGGAGTACAAAATGTATCGAGAGCTTCTCCTGTCCCGATCGTATCATCCTCTTCCCCTTCTTGTTATTTTGTTTTTATAATAAAACATCTGTACTTAACCACTGTTAGCACAAGAAACTTTGTTGGCTTACCTTTTGTTGAGCTTTCTTTGTATATAAATTTGTATTAAAAGCTGGTTGTTTCTTACAAATAAATAAATATTTATAATTATTATTAAATCATCGTAAAGAGGTGCATTAAAAGGGGTAGATCCAGACGGCCGGAAAGGACTCCCCGCTTTGTAAATTTTTTAAAATTTAAATAAACACAAAATAGAGTTTGTAGATGGGTAAATAGTTGTAACATAGGGTAGGTACCCGCATAAGGTTGATGATAATTTGCGAACATTTTTATATTTCTTTGCTTTCGGTGATAACGTAAAGTTTTCCCAATGTTTATGGGTGCGAGCTAGTGTTGTTTCATACTTTCGAATCGTTGTGAGATATACGAGAACATATACTATATTAAAAAAAAGAGATTACTGCTCACGCTCAGTTTATTTCACATTTCTATTGGAGATTTCGAATAGACTTTTACGTTTAGATCTACATATTATATGTGGTTTGTTATTTAAATATATCTCCGTACAATATAATTTAATATTAAAAATGCAAGCCAATGTGAAAGATGGTTAAACTCTATTATTTGAAAAAATATCTCAAGGATTAATGCTGTGATGTGTCTATGTAATAAGTATAACTATATAATGTACCGGTGATGTGTTTCTATATAATAAGTGTATAAAAAATAAAATATCACCACAAACACATAGTGCGTAAGCCGGGCATATGTCTATAGAACCCAGCAGAGGCAGAATATAATGTATGGAGGCATATACTACATACGAATGCGTCCACTTCGCATATCCTGGGAATGTATTAGGGAGGGTTTGGTTTTACCTACCCAGTCCCTGTAGCCAGGCTAAGCCGGATCGACAGAATTGGAATTTGAAATGGGTAGGTAGCCAACTACCGAACTGCCCTATCCAGTACCCACGCACTCTCCTGTCACTTTCCCGCCTTTGTAACTCGGCCGGAAGTCCGCTGCGGGAAAGGGACCGCCAGAAACGTGGAATTCTAAAATTGAATCTATTTTTCAAACAAGCGCTTGGAGCTTTTTCATTGGATATATTTTTCCTGCCAAAAAGGTTACCGAATTTTTTAGAGGTTTTTTCCGTTTCATTCGATCGAAGTAGTTTCCTATGTACGGCTCCGTATCGCTAATGCGGGGAAAGAGCTAAACAGGATTATGTACATACGTAATGTACCGGAATTTATTATGTTCTCAAATCTGGTTCTCGTGCTCTACTTTGTGTTTTGTTGGTCGAAAGGCAAATCACTGGAGCAAAGTACAGGAAACAACATCATAATTGCTTATTGAATTATGTTCACAGCCTTAGAGAAATTTAATATTTTTTTATATGAATACCGCGCAAGAGTCCCAAACTGCTCCCAACCGTCTGGAGCCAGTGAGACTATGGCATTCCCAATTGGGGAATGTTGTGAGGCTGAAGGTATTGGGGAGGGGAAGGAGAAGGGGGAGATGAAGGTGGGGAAAAGGTGAAATACCTGGCTATTCAGATCTGGTCACCAAACTTGGCTAAAAGCCATTTCAAGCAACGTTTCAATTCTGAATGGTGGTCTTTTACCAGGGCGATACTGAGAGTATCTTCCACTCTGAATTTTAATTTGAATCACATGTTGAAATTTGAAGATAATAATAACAAATCAATTAAAAATTACATTAATCCTAAAGTTCAAATTGTAGAAAAAGTCAAAGATATTTTCCCTAAAAATTCATGGTGTTAAATTAGTCAAGTAAATAAAACCATCAGATGGTGATAGCGAAAAGGCCAAAGTGCCGCAGTACTAGTTAGTTAGAAACATGAGGGGTATTGCTATGAGCCCCAGCTAGTTAGAGAATCCATGTATCAAAAAAAAAAACAATAGGTATGAACAAAAACGGGATATATATATATCCAAGACCCCATCTAGATTGCAAATAAATTCGGGTAGAATCTTGCAGTCAACATCGAAAGGTAGCAGCTAAAAAAATATGAGAATTAAGACGATATTAACATTTCTTAAATTGTTATCGATGAAAATGACGGAGAACAATGGGGTGGCATTAATTCAATTGCTTAGAGCGCAGTTCCCGGATAGACCGAGAGGTCCTGGGTTCAAGTCCCGGATGCGACCGTTAACTTTTTATTTTCTGTGCCTTTTATGTTTCATACTTCTCATTAAAAAAAAGTTTAATAAATTTTTGTTTACATGCACATAAAATCATAACATTCCTCCCTAGAAACAGAAAAAATGATAAGACAAAAGTCAGTAAATACATTTATGGTATTCAAATAATATTATCGTATATTCGTTCAGATACCTTTCCATTAGAAAATATAATTTACCAGCTGGTACCCGGCCTTGCTCGGGATATTTTTTTTGTTTTAATAAAATAATAAAGTTGTGAATTCTTGCTTGTCGTTTCGGTGCCGTAATTGATTTCTTGGGACGACTATTGCTATTTCTAAACAATGAATAAAGAAACATTCATTTTAAACTACTTATGTTTTCTACTTTGAAAACATTCTGCCCAAACAAATCTTCCTCTTTTGAATATGTAATCTTTGGCTAACGAGAGTGGTATGAGCGAACCTCAATACAAAATGGCGGGTTCAATGTTCTTCATACTAATTTTAAAACGTTATAGTCACAGTTTAACATATAGGATTTCATTAAAACTACTCTATAAACCTTTCCAGCACTAATAAGAACAAACTGTTCTATTTTCAGCGAAACCGGTCTAGTAATTTTCGAGAAAATTGACGACAGACGGACATATGTAGATTTAAGCAGTCCGTTTTTTTATTATTTGCTACAGGTATTTTAATTCATAGGTTTATCTAATACGTGATGTCTTAATGAGATTTTTTCTTCATTTCGGTAGTTAATACAAGATATGTTTACTTTATGAATGTTTTTACGAAGATCTTCATTATTTTACTCACATTGTACATAGCAGACAGATGGTAAACATAAAAATTATAAGGAAAAACACAGATAAAATACCAACCGTCCAATAACTGAGTACAACAATTTGCACAAAAGAGAAAATCAAGTGCAAATAAAACAATAAAAGAGATTTAAAATTCTAGATTACAAGACATTCGAGAAATTTAGAAGGGTTTTAGGGGGATATCGTTAAATATATTAATTATCATGCCAGTTGCCAGTTAGGTCGACACATTTGCGCAAGAGGTTAAGAGAAGATTAAATTGGTTATTAAATTAAACAAACACTTCGTCAGGGCAAATATAATAACTAAAGAATAACACAGAGTTATCTGTTATCTATATCTATATAATACAATAGAGTGAAATAGAATACGAAAAAGAGAGAAAAGAGAACAAAACATTAGAGGGAGACAACTTTAACTTTTATTAATAATAATAGATAGTAAATACAACATTGTAATGGAAAGATGATTATGTTATTAAAGAGAGATGATCCTACAATACTCATTCATTTCTTGTATTTATACCATTTATTTTTTATTAGATATTGTATGTTATATAACAAACTGTTTGTTTTATTTAATATAATGTCAAACCATAAAGTGATTGCTTCTAATGAAAATATTAAATTGGTTCTTTGGAAAGGAATGTGAAAAGTTTTGGGGTTTCTTAGTAGACGGATAATGATTTTGGCCAACAGGCAGGATTCTACGTGGTTATTTATAATTTTGAAAATAAATTTCATGTAATTTTTTTAGTATTCACGTATTCTAGGCGTTTCTTAGTCGGTAAGCAGTGAGCACACTCCGTTTCTATAGGATAATACCCGAGTTAGTCTCATTTGAACTGATTCGACCTTATTATCTGAGGTGCATACATTTGGAGATAACTTTCTCTACCCACTGAGCGGGCTGCCTACTGTAGGGCTTTCATTTAATTTATTTCGAAGAATTGTAAACTATGTTTTATGTGCTAGCGGAACTTGCTGATAGCAATATTATATTTAAGCCCGCTCACTAAGGTAATGGAGGGTATAAGATGGAATTTGGGCGGAGATGGAGGGGGCATCATAATTAATAAATTAATATGAATTATTATTTTTATAAACAATAATTATTAATCTAAAACACTAATCCAAATTGAAAAAACCTTCCGAGCAAAGATAAATGTCGCCGGCAGGACTCGAACCCGCACCCTTCTAATGTCCGGTCAGATGCTCTACCGTTGAGCTACGTCGGCTTATCGCAAACCCGCCAAGTTAATCAATATATACTAGTGTTCCATTCAATAATTACTGTTTTATTATATTTTCACCTGTAAACAACCAACTTTATTAGTATGAGAGAGGCTTGTAACAGCTAAATCCCTCAAATAGATGGCGTCGAGACAAATTATGTCTACATTTTATTGGTGAAAATTGCTTTGACTTGTCAAATATTTATTAATTGATAAACTAAAGTTCTTTAAAACTTAAGACAAGATTTTTGTGCATAGTGCAAAGGGTAACAATTATTATTTTTATAAACAATAATTATTAATCTAAAACACTCATCCAAATTGAAAAAACCTTCCGAGCAAAGATAGACATTTATCTTTGCTCGGAAGGTTTTTTCAATTTGGATGAGTGTTTTAGATTAATAATTATTGTTTATAAAAATAATAATTGTTACCCTTTGCACTATGCACAAAAATCTTGTCTTAAGTTTTAATATGAATTAGTTTGTTCAAACTACTGTTCTAATATATAAATATCTACATGTTTCAGAAGCAAAGCTCCCCTCATCACGATAAACGATATACAAATAGGTATTTAAAAAAAATGTGAATACCGCACAAGAGTCCCAACTGCTCCCAACCGTCTGGAACCAGTGAGACTATGCCATCCTCAATTAAGGAATGTTGTGTGGCTGAAGGCAGTGAGGAGGGGAAGGAGAAGGGAAGGAGGAATCTGGAGAAATACCTGGCTATACAGATATGGTCACCAAATACGGCTAAAGGCATTTCAAGAATGTTGTCTTTCACCAGGGCGATACTGTACGTATCGTCCACTCTGGAACGTGCACAAATATACTAAATATTATTTTTGACGAATTAATTGTGAAACAGCATAATTTAATTACATAAAATTTACTTGCGCACGCCGGGTATACCATATTGCTTATGAAACATGTAGATATTTATGTATTAAAAACGGTGGTTTAAATAAAGTTAATCTTATTAATTTTTTAATGATATTTATTTTTTTTGATTCGAGCTCTTTATGCGAATATCATGATTGGTACACATGAAATGTTATCTCGGTATTTACGATAACATTAAGCTAACATTTCTCAAAACACGCCCGAGAAAAACTCTAAAATACATGCGACATAATAAAAAAAAAATTATTTGGGTAAAAGGAAATAGCCCCAAAAAATATAGAGTGAATTTCTCCCACGAGCGTTATAATGTGTTTCCGAGGCAAATAGCTCCACAATTTAAATGTCCTCTTAGGCCAATATCAGTCTAATCCGGGATTTGGCCGCGGTCTTCCTCGCAGTTTTATTTTTCAGATTTGCGATTGATAGAATGGATAGACCCTTACCATTTCCGATTCGATCGGCAGGAAGTTATGTTCCATTGGCGTAGCATGGTGAACTGCAAAGCTGAGATATTTTGGAAAATTTGTAACCTTGATATTTTTATATGATATCCATAGATTTTTATTAGCATGTGCTTCAAAAGCGAAAACCACTCCTTTAAGACTTTTAAAGCAAGAAGTTTCAATGTGAACAATAAGGAAGTCAGTCCAATTTAGTCTAAGTAGTTAAAATAATTTTCAATGTTTCATTTTTTCATAGGCCAGATCTATGGCCGGTCGGTTTTGAGGTTAGAATGTCAAATGTCAAAACGAGAATGAGCTGTACCGTACATAATTTTATATTCTATTCATGGTAAACCATAACTAAACATAAGTAATAACATTATGTACCTTTTTAGAAGTTTTAACTCGAAGAATAATAATAGTATTGATCATTAACATTATGAATATATCCATATTGACAATTGATTTGCTCATGAATACTCTAATTTCTGTTATTAATAATATATATATATATATATTTTTTTTTATATTGAAGAACAATTATAGATCTTAAAGTCACTGAAATTATGTTTAAATTTCACCAAAGCTAAAAAAAACACCTATTTAAAATAGAAAACAAAATCGAAAAATAAAAATCTCCATAATAATCCAAAAACAGAATACACATGCGACGTAAGATGTTCCAAACACAATGGTATCAATATAAAAAGGTGTTTTGATTAAATTATTATTTATTCGCTTTTGAATAAGGATTTATAAGTTCTAGGTATTATATATAACAAAAGTTATATATTCAGAATCGGCGTTTGCTGATCTATATGAACACATATTTTTAAAGCCATTATATTTTTCACTGGAGTTCCTTATTGCTGTGTTCGAGACATTTCAATGGTGTTAAATAACCTATGTCGCAGACACTAATATAGACACATATAGGAGGCAGAGGTCATTATTCTTCTTCGAAGGTAGCCAAAACGAGTACAATTATCGAAAATATTTGTTAAAACTGTGAAGCATATCGGCTAAGGAAAAGTCAAAGATTTTAATGGGGAACTACAAAAATTTACCAAATAATAAAACAATAACGACTGGCGGTCTCCGTGGTTTAGTGGTTATTCCCAGTTTATTAATTAAAAATAATATGTAGTATATTTACGGCACGTTTCAGAGTGGTAGATACTATCAGTATTGCCCTGGTGAAAGACCACCATTCAGAATCGAAACGTTGCTTGAAATGAATTGAATTTGGTGACCAGATCTGAATAGCCAGGTACTTCCCCGCCTCAATATCTTCAGCCTGACAACGTACACCAATTGGGGATGCCATAGTCTCACTAGCTCCAGACGGTTAGGAGCAGCTGGGACTCTTGCCCGATATCACATAAAATAATAATAATAATAATAATGTATTCTCTTCTACAGAAACAAATGCTTCAAACAGAAGAGTAGTATAAATTCTGAAAATGTGCAATAAAATATTTAGTGAATATATGAAATATATTTAAAAAAAAACCGACTGTGAAACCTCAGAGATCATAATTGCGACAACATCGTATGTAATCGTGGAATGTACTGTGAAGGGATATTATTAGTTTTGCTGTCATTATTACCTAAGCATGTTTTTTTCAGATATCTAATCGTAAAAGGCAAATTAACTCCTTGAAGTTAGATAATGATATATTGTACCCTTAATGTATACTATCTAGCATATAAATTACTATTTGGTTATTTTTTATTATTATTCTAAAATTGTTCTGTTGATTTTCGTTTGTAATTGTTTAATAAGTTTTTATTATTGTTTTCACGTTGAATTGTTTTTTATTATTATTTTATCTTTACGTATGTAAATACTCCTCTGATAACAACGAGCTACTGGAGCTCAACTTATGTGGAGTAGGTTAATAGGAAGTTTAAAAAAAATCATGTATATGGTGTATTATGTTTTAAAAATAAAACAATAATTTTGGATCCAGTGAGACTATGGCATCCCCAATTGGGGAATGTTGTGAGGCTGAAACTATTGAGGTGGGGAAGGAGAAGGGGAAGAGGAAGGTGGGGAAATACCGGGTTATTCAGATCTGGTCACCAAACACAGCTAAAAGCCATTTCAAGCAACGTTTCAATTCTGAATGGTGCTCTTTCACCAGGACGGTACTGAGAGTATCTTCCACTCTGGAACGTGCGCAAATTTGTGAAACGACACAAATTAATTAAATAAAAAAATTTACTTGCGCACGCCTGGATTTGAACCCGCGACCTTCGGATTCGTAGTCGAGAGCCTTACCCCTCGGCCATGGAGGCCGTCAACGGTTGTTGGCTAACTGACTTAGAATATTGCGAGAGAGGCGAACACGTCCGACACATCTATTGACAAATGCATTTTATAATTTTTGTGGATATTATTAGAATTTTAATGATATTAGAACTGCTTTCGGCAAACATATAACATCAAAGTTCTTACTATCAAAAAATGTAGTGTGTTTATTCCTCAGAGAATGTTTCTACGCCACTGTCCAAGACAAACACACATCCCGAATAAGATTTACTACCCTACGTATGCACAAACGGCCCCAGGCTTTAAATATTTGAGTCCAATAAAAGTTGTTACATTGCGATTCGCTTTTCTCATCTCCCGCCTAGTAAGGGGACGGAGCGGTGGCTGTTGGGGAGGGGGTCGGAGGGGGAAAGGGGGGCGCCGGGGGAGCCGGATACGTTAGGCTTAAGGGGGTGGATAGTGTGTGAAGGGTAGCTGTCGAAGGGATGGAACGGGTAAACTTAGTGTTGGAGGTGAAAGGACACAAAACTGTCTTCAATATTTTGTAAGGTTTTAGCATAATTTTATCATGTAAAATGAAGGCCTTCGGTGTAGCAGAATTTTAATTATATTTTTCAAAAAGGAACTCCAGTAAAAATATAATGGCTTTAAAAATATATATTCATATAGATCAGCAAACGTCGATTCTGAATATATGACTTTAAATATATAAGTGAATAAAAAATCATCTCATCAAAACTCCACGTTACGTTAGTACCATTGCATTTAGAACATCCGACGTCATGTGTGCATTCTGTTTTTATATTTTCACTTTTGTTTTGTATTTTTTTAGTTTTGGTGAAATTTGAACTTAATTTGGTCAGTATAATTGTTGTTCAATATAAAAAAATCTTTTTTTAATGAAAAAAATTAGAGTATTCATGACAAAACTAATTATCAATACGGATATTATGATTATGTTAATGCTCAATACTATTATAATTCTTTGAGTTAAAGTTTCTTAAAAGGTACATAATTTTATTACTTATGCTTAGTTCCGGTTTACCATGAATAGAATATAAAATTACATACAGTAAACTTCATCTTTGTTTTGACATTTGACATTCTAACCTCAAAACTGATCAAAACCGACCGGCCATAGATTTGGACCGTTTTGGCGGGGTTTGAAAATTATTATAACTATGAAAACTAACTTTAGAAAAAAGGAAATATACTGGTATTTAAGTTTGAACGTCATTACTGATAAAAAAATAGACTGGAGTTCTTTATTCGGCCTTCAAATCTAATATCAAATCAGTTGTGTACAATATAAATAGTTTGAGACAATCGATGACCATTGGGTAGGACTTGTATTCCAGTTGGACTTCTCGAGTTCGAATGTCCAATTGCGTAGGAACCTCCCTGTCTCCACGCTTAAAACAAACGAATGCTCCGTGGATAATGTTTAGAGTTAATTCGTTAATAGCGTTTTCTTAAAACTAACCCAAACCGCCAACATGTAAAACAGTAAATAAGAAAAAGGTTCGGCTTGTTTACAAACACCGAATATTTCGTTAGAGTATTAAGTTTGACCCTATTTAAAAATTTTTTAAATTTGCTGGAATCGCGTGAAAGTAACGTGGACGTCTGTGATTTCGTGTCAATAAAACTGTTTATATATTAAGTTAAAATAAGTAAAAAAACGCAATATTTTTGATTATTATTTTTACCACTTCAGCAATTATTAAGATATGTGTCTAGAGTATAAGTATCAGTGAATGTGAGGCATGTTTTGAATATTAGCCTCTGTAGCAAATTATTTGGAATGGTATTTACACTATGTTATTCCTGTATTTGTTCGTGAGACAAATGAAATATTTAGTTGTTGTGTTTCACGAAGGCTATCTATTTTATCTATTTACCTACTGCGATGTGTTTTGCACCTGTGTGACTATTGCAATTAACTAAATATGTAAAAGCCCGTACATGGCGTATATAATATAATAAATAATGATTTATTTCTTAAAATCTTCGAATGTTACTCGCTGCCGGTCAATACACCAATGATGACGTCATGCGTTCGAGAAATGCGTGAATCCGCCTTGTGCCAAATTTGGGATGTCACGTGGTTTGCCTTCACCCGTCTATTAATTCTGACATCATTATTCCAGATGCTTTTTTTAAATTTTCAAGAAAAAAACATATAATTTAGGCATTGCGAATGAATTGGGATGAATTTATGAAACTTTTCGTGAACATCCCCCTACTCCCCGATGCCACTAGTCCGGCGGGGACAGGCTTATGGCCAGTGCCGGGCCGCGCGGGTAGCGGGTAAGCCGGGACGGTATCTGCGAGTATCCAATGTGTTTGAAGTATGACTGGATGTGTTCAACGTACGTATGAGAATTGTACCGGGGGTGAGAGGAGGGGTTGCAGGGTGGGGGTGGGAGGATATTGGATACCTGAGCGCGGATGAAAGATCAAACGAGCCCGCGGACGAGCGATTACTTTTTGATTTTGTTTCCAATCCTTATATTGCCTTTTAATGTAAAGTGTACTGGATGGAACGAGTGGGTTGATCTGTCAAATGTAATGTTATATCAAATGTTATAGACATTCCAGTATTAGAGTTAAGGAACACCCGAGGTGTTTAAATAATAACCACTGTTCTGAATTTGCAAATCATATTTTAGAAACCAATCATTATTGATATTAAAACAAATACAACCTGTTTACAATTAGACAAATTGGAAATTTTAGAAATCAGACAAAGCATTAATAGTAAATTAAATTGAATAAATAATCAAATACATATTTTTTTATGTAGTTATCTGTTGAATTTATTTTCATATTAATATAAAAAAAATATATATTTAAATATATATTTTTTTTAATTTCTAATATAAATTTGTTATTCCATGTTTCATAATATTTTTTTATTAACATTTTTGATTAATTAATTACCTACTTTAATCAGTTTTTTTAATGTTTATAATTTGTCTCTTCTTATAATATTGTGTTCTAATTTTTATAATTTGTCTATAGTTGACATTATCATTTTTAGTATTTTATAGATCTCAGATGAAGAAAGCACCGCTTTCGAAACATGTAGATATCTGTGTATTTAATTATGAGAAAAGAGGTCTCTGAGGCCAATGTGTGGTAAAACTATGTGTGATCGTGTGAACAATATTGTGATTCGTAAAGAATGCAAGACTATTACATTAGTCTTGCATTCTTTACGAATCTATATATATATATTTTGAGATTCGTAAGGAATTTATGCTTACGCGCAATGAGTGAGATTAAGAAAGGGACTCTTAGATGGTTTGGGCGTGTGGAGCGAATGAACGAAGAAAGGAGTGTAAGAAGAATATATTACGCGAATATGAATGGAAGAAGAAGCCGGGGACGGCCGAGGAAGACATGGCACGATCATCGAATCAAATACTTGAGTCGGGCCATGTCAGAAGTCCGAATAATAGAAGAGAATGTATGAATGTGAATGAATGATGAAGTGTATGCCAGGATCGAGTTGTTTGGCGGTCCGCCCTTTCTGCCTACCCCTGCGGTGAAACGGCGTGATGGTTAGTTAGTTAGTAAGTTGCTCTCAAAATGGAGTCAGTCGGCAATAGTCATGTGTATCGAACTTAGTCCGTCCGACTGTTAACAAATATGTTAAACAAAGAATATAATTTTGTTCAGCAGGCAGATCTATTTTAAATATTCACATATATGATATAACTTACTCAGCGTTCCACAGCATCGTACGTAGAATTCAGGATGTACATTTTACACATGTATAAGAATTCCGGATTGCAAATCCCAGTGTCAGTAGATAGAACGCTTCTATTCCCATCCCTTTGTTTCCGGGAAGTGGTGGTGAAGGTGGGGAATGGACAAGCGTGGGAGGGGGCAAGGTGGCTGATTGCTGAGCGTTTCATCCCTTTGAAGAAAAATGCGATTTACAGAATAACTTTATCGGTTCGGCCACTCTTTGCCATCATGCGGAGGATTATTTCTGATAAGAATCCCCCCGCAATTTTTTGGGCAAAAATGGAAATCTAATGATATTGCGCAATTTATTGCTCACTGGGAAAGAGATACCTTTGATACATACAATTGTAATTTAAATTTGCAATCTATTGACGATAATCTTACTATAAAATCTTAGTATATATGTTTCTATAGATATGATAAATAATAATAATAATAATAGTTCTTTATTCCAGAAGGTATGCAGAGGTAGTGCAATGCAATACGTTCCGTAAGTGATAATAATACAAACAAAAAATATTATCGGTATGTAAATAAGAGGAGGATAAAAGAAAAGAAAAACATAGAACGAGATTACTCAATAAAATATGCAAAGTAAGTCCATTCACTAAGAGAGAAATTTTTTTTAAAGTTTATGGTGGATATTTGATGGTTTTCCGTCTCCACCAAAGGGCCATCAAGGGAGACTCCATCCATGTAGCCGATAGGTTAAATTAAATCATAGGAGATTGACTTCATTAAAATCTTTTGCTTAAGAAAAACCTTTGTAACTTCCCACTTGTTTCCACAAGTGGGAAATATTTACAAGTGGACGATAGTTAGAAATGATTTTTTAAAACAAAAAATTCATATTAAAATGGAATTCCGCCATGAATTGATGGTTTAAAAATAAGAAATAATTCATCAAAATCATTAAAAGCAAATACTTTAGAGTACGATGATACGCACAGCTTCTGACATTTGATGGAAACATGCTACACTAGCGCCCTCTAGCGGCCTGGGATGTGCGAATTGTTTTTTTTATTAATCAATCTTTATAGATTTTCCGTGAAATATATTCTTAACATATTATAGAAATCAAAATAAGCCTCGCCGGTCACGCTCGGTCTGGTGGTTTAGAAAGGGAATAAAGCACTATTTAATAAATTGTGAGAAATTTTCTAAAATTCATTATTTTAAAATTTCTATTCGCTTAATATATCACAATTATTATCATTATTTTATTTATTTATATAAACTTTTAATAGTTCAAAATATTTAAAAGTTCTCATAAAAGTATACATGAATAAAAATCAATCGGGTCATTAAAAGTGCTAGTGTAGCATGCTGCCATCTCAATGTATGGAAAAGGTCGTATTGACCCCGCGCGTATCACCTCCAAAGTAGCGTTTACAGATAAGTACAGCTAATTGAAATGAACCCGAAACACAGTTTTGAGATTAATCCGGTTGAAACCCACTCAGCTACGAGATATTTAAAAACTAGACCATCCTCACCTCACAAATCGTGACAAATCTCTATAAATACGTAGTCTCAAAATATAAGGAAAACCAAATACTCCTCCAAAAACAGTTTAGAGATGAAGAGGAAATCAGATTGAAGCGTTGCAAAAAATCATCCAAGAGTTAACAAACATGTGGAAACTTTTAAAACATTTACAGAAATATAAGAATAATTGTCATTTTATTTGGCATGTCTAAAAATATATTACATGGGCTGTGATTATACTAACCTCTCAACATTCCGGAATAAAGAGAATATTCATATTAGTATAAATTAATAAGAATTACTTTATAATTTCTTCAAAAGATTAGTATTCACTTTGTGGCGTCATTATTAACAAATGAATTTAAAAAAAAATACTTGTATTCACAGCTTCATCAGAAATATATAGAATACTAAAAATAATAATGTCAAGTATAGACAAATGATAATCGTAGAACATAATAATGTAAGAATTGACAAATTGTAAACATGAACAAAAATTGATTAAAGTAGGTAAGTAATTAATTAAATACGTTAATAAAAAAAATCTTTCTACGTGGAGTTGATGTAAAATTTAGGATGATTTGTTCTCGTAAGCAAATTTTTCTCTATCACTATAATAAACCATACTTTACGACTCGTTCTTGTGTTCAACTGCTGGGTTATGGAATGATTTGCCGCCCTCTGAGTTTCCCCCTTCCTTCAAAATGAGAATCTTCAGGATCCAGGTTCACTCCTTCCTGTCCTCAAAAAGATCCTCCACACAGCATCCCCAAAAGTAACATAGGTTCCGAGGGAAATTATTTCTGTCAGCGTCTCCTGTGTGGAATAACTGTAAATTTTTTTAAACTATTTTCATAATAATGTACAATCAACTAATCAAATCGTATGGTGAAATGAGTGCATATTACCTAGAGTGCATATTCGTAGATATTTGATATCTGAATCAACCCTTAAGGTGTAACTGCGTAGATTTGCAGGTTATTTGGTATAACTTGAAGTAGGCCTGGAAACCCGGAAGGGGGCCCCTGCGCGGGCGGGTGTGGGGCCCCATGCATCATGCATGAGCCCCGCCGACACAGGAATCCACTCGGCCCCCGCCTTTGAATGCGTGAACACGCGATAGGAATATTAAGCGCCCCAATGATGACCCGTCCCCGTCCCGCGCCCGCCCCCGCCCTCGCCCCCGCCCTACACGACCAGGATTTGGGTATTGTGGTAATATGCTCCGGGCCATGCTGAAGTATGAGGGGTGTTATAGATGATGGTTTTATGGAACCGCAGGGATGGATAATAGACGGAGAATGAATACCCTGATTTGACATTGTACATCATTTGTCAGTCTCAGGTGTGTTTAAGTGAGAATTAATACAACTATTAGTACACAACTGCTGACTCTATACAAATCGTAACTGGGTCCACTCTTGAGTTTTTCAGTATCTTCAATTGTGGAACCCGTAGAATTGCTGTTTGTTTCAGTATTGATTTTTTAAAATTATATAATATTAATTACATACAATGGGAACTTGTACCCGCTAAGCCACTGCAAGAAGCTTTTCAGCAGGAGTTTAGTTCAATAATATTATATAATACAACAATAAATAAAAATCAACATACAAATGCAGCGCAATAATAGAACAATATAGGTGCATGCATGTTGTGATCAATGTACACAAGTTGGAAAATATATTTTTTTAAATATCTGTATAACATTTATAGAGATACTAGACTCCAATTACATAATAGCGGTTCAAATATTATAAAAAATATCAAAATATCAGCAAATATTAAGCAAATTGAGAAATAAAAAAATTAAATAAAAAAATTAAAAAAAACAATAGAACGGTTTTGTTACAGTGAAGATAGACTTAATATAACAGTAGAATTAAAATAATTTTAAAGATACCCGCAGCTATCAAGGAGATATATAACCAAGGAGATCATCATATTTATTCAATGAACAATCTAAGAAAGAGCAAATTAGCGTAAATACATACGGCGCTAGTAAGAACTAACTATGAGACTGATGCACAATCCGGAGGCTTATTCCGTTTTTTTAAGGATAAGACATTGTGCTTAGGCGTAAATATTTTTTGCTTAACTGTTGCGGTTCTCTCAGACGACAGCGAATGACATTCTTTAAGAATATTTTTGTTGTTTTAACCAAAGAAAAATGGAATATTATCGTAAGTATTGACTTTAAACATTGTTAGTCAGTTATTTGTCGCATGCTATTAAATTAACTGAATTAACGAAATTGTGATGTTTGCAAGTACTTATGCCAAAAGCCGAAAATGTCAGATAAATGTGATTTAAATTCCAAAAACTCTTTTAAACTAGGTATACGTATTAATTATTTATGTATTATATTATATACGCCTTATATGGGCTTTTACATATTTAGTTGATTAGAATAGTCACACAGGTGCAAAACACATCACAGTAGGTACATAGATAAAATAGATAGCCTTCATGAAATACAACTACTAAATATTTACCAGAGTGGAAGATACTCTCAGCATCGCCCTAGTGAAAGACCACCATTCAGAATTGAAACGTTGCTTGAAATGGCTTTTAGCCGTGTTTGGTGACCAGATCTGAATAGACAGGTATTTCCCCACCTTCTTCTTCCCCTTCTCCTTCCCTCCCCAATACCTTCAGCCTCACAACATTCCCCAATTGGGGATGCCATAGTCTCACTGGCCCCAGACGGTTGGGATCAGCTGGGACTCTTGTGCGGTATTCATATAAAAAAAAAAAAATTGTCTCACGAACAAATTCAGGAATAATACAGTGTAAGTAACTTTGCAAATAATTAGCTACATGCGAATATACAGAACATATGAGCACTTGAACATATCTATTGTGTCTGAAAAAGTATACCTTCTGCGTGAAGTCTAGGTACAAGAGAATTTTTGATTGAACAGTACTGAAATTATTGTAACAATTGAATAAGATTTTAGTTCAAGCAGTTCTAGTTGGAATATTAAATTTAATTAAGATGACTGCATCAAGGCTGTCTATAATGCCATGATTATGTGTGATGTACCGACATTTTTAATAATACTGTGATAATTAAATCACAAACACCTTTAAAAATATGTTGTCATTGATACTGAATCGGAACTGCAGTTAAGAAAAATGTCTTTAACCCTATGACAATGTCTTATCCTTAAAAAGAACCAGAATAGCATGCCCAATATATTTGTGCTCGGTTAACATTTTCCACATTCGCCGTTTTTATCACTTATTTTTGCTGTGAAATAATTCGCTGGCTTATGTTTGATCCCTCCTGCAAGACACAATATTTTCAAAGATGACATAGGCCCCGAAAGAAACCCCAGGATCTTCTGTACGAAGCTAATCATGCTTCAAATGAATTGTGTATACATTCAATATTTCTGATAAAAATATCTTTTGTCACGTCGTCGATGTGATCTCCGTTCGGATTGAAAATACATAACACTCTCGATTGAATATCTGAACCTAGTCCGCAAGCAAGGACAATAGAATCTACAATTCTCTATCTCGCTTCTCCGATTTCATAAACACGAAAAGTAACATAAAACTGTAATGGTTTACAGTTCAAATAGCAAGAATAATATTATTATCGTGGAATTCATAAATCGCAATTCATAAAAGCTCTTCCGAGAAAAAGCTCCACGTATTAAATGACGTAACCCGCTTTCTGTAAGACAAAGAATCTATTAAAAGTGATATTCCGTTGTGGAACTTGAAAACTGCCTTTACATATTTATGGTAATGCGTGGAAGTTTCCACATAAAGTACACAAAAGCCTTGGGAGATTTCATACTACTTAAACCGAGAGGAAAAGATTTCAGGATATAAAATATTTCTTCATACTTTCTTTCTTAAAGAGATTTAGTGGGGATTCGATCAAGTATATGTTTTACTATATACATACGTACTTTCACCTTTTATTACTATTATCTATATGCTTGTTGCTTACTAGTGTGTGGACGGAATAAGAATTACATTATTACTGAATGCTAGCGGTTTAAAAGTAATTTACAAAATATATTTAATTAAAGCGTATTCTTGGTCGTCTATACATTATCAGAAAAAAGGAGTTATTGTTTCTGATGTAGGAGCCACGATTCTTAATTTGGTAGGTACATAATATTTAATTTGCTTCTATTTATAAGATGTTTTGTATGAAATATTTACCTAAATAAGTTTTTTTAAAGAAGAGTTTAATTTAATTTATTTGTTCTGATTGGTCATTAATACAGCGCATTTCAATGGGGATGTTATTGCAGTTTTTTATGTCTGGATAAATATAATGCTTTTGCATTTGAGTTGTTTTAAAATCAGGTGTTATGAATTGATTTCCATTTCCCATAAGTTTGTAATATTTCTGATTTTCTTTAAGATTTTTCTCTTTACGCGTTTTTATAATAGAAACTTGCTTAAATATGTCTTCAACATTTGGTACTGGAAATAGTGTAAAAAGTGATTTCGTTGAGTAGGTGGACTTTTTTAAAGTATTACTTTTATGATGATTCTTTGTGAAACTTTTACTGAATTTAAATTATTTTTATAAGATCCCCCCAACCGAACAAGGGTATAGTGCAATTATTTATTATTTTCACATTAAAAATATTTCTTAGCCTAACGAATATATATATAATCAAATAATACACATCTTCCCTTGAGATATATATACATTTCCTTATTCTCTTTACTAGTTCTGTGATGTGTCTATCACACCGAGGTATTTAATTTCGGAAAAAGAGTTGATTGTAGTACACTTACCAGTTTGTTTACAGTTTTCATTGTTCAATTTGTTATCATGGATTATGATATTAACGTTTTGTTTAGACATTTTATATTAGGATAATAAGACATTTGTTGTTTTTTTTGCGTTAAGTGTGAGTAAGTTGTTATCAGACCAGATTTTAAAAACGTTTATATCATTATTTGCAAATTTGTTAACTAGTTCCAATGTTGGAGCTTTTATTAATAATACCGTATCATCTGTATAAGATATTAGTTCAACATTAATTTTTTGCTGGAAAATATTATTTACATACATTAGACAGAATAATAGTCCAAGATCCGTGCCTTGAGGGATTCCAAATTTACTTGTAAGTGATTTATGACAATACTTAGATACATAGTTTTCATGCAAATATTTCGTTGGTTTAAATAATTCAACGGACTTAATAATTACTTTCTTAAGAAAATAATAAGGGATTTTCTAATTAAATACTTTAAGTACCTACTCGGATTTGCTCGAGTTTCAATATAATTAATATGACGTCTTGACTTATTTTTTACGGTTTATTTCAAAACCTAATAATACCCAGCTCATTATGGAATTGTAGATGCGAGCTGAAAGTTATTGCATTGATCTAGACATTCGAGACATACCTGACAAAATGCTTTGAAAATTACATAATGCCCGTGCTTACCAGCTGCACATTTTTAGTGGAACAATCAAACTGTTTTTCTGATATGTATGTATTTCTGATTTATTTACTGTGTTGATATACTGAAAAATTTCATGGCCGAGAAAGATGATATAATTCATTTGTATGAAAATATTGCCGAGAAGTGTATCAGAATATATTTCGTTCATAATTCTCTTCGTTGTCAAATAAAGAATAGGGTTGTCCTTCATCCCCCAGCCTTCCACCGCCATGCGACCCACCCGCTACACAGTACCCACTACACACACACACACACTCGCAGACGCCCGGAGCGCAGAATCTTATGCACAGAGCATTCTGCCAGAATTTGCGTCCATTGTTTGTTATTCATGTGTCAGGCGTGTAACGGACGTGTGCGGGGTGCGTGAGCAATTTGTGACTATTCTACTCTCCTCTCCTCTTCTTCGCTCCTTCCCGGCTGCCCAGCTTCTTCCCAGCCTCCCCAACCATACAAACCCAACCTCTACTGATTCAATGCCAGATTCAATTTCTCTTCGCGAATGTATTTTTATCTGAAATATGAAGATATCTTGTTGAGGTATACGTAAAACTATCACCAAAGAAATGGTAGCGTAACGGTAGTCCGCGTCGTTTCGTTATAAATTTTGCACTGATTGAACAGGAAAGTCCCCAGGCTGTAATTCCATACCTTATTACATATTACGCTAATGATAAATAAATTATTCGAAATGTACATATTGGAACAAAGAATTTTAATTTAAATAATTTACTAACAATTGATCTTAGTTGTAAACAAACCTTATTTATTTTTAAACATTTGATATGTAATTAGGAATAAAAATTACTCCCATATTGCAATACGACTTTCTCACAATGCTTATTGAATATGGATTAAATTATGTAGAAAATGTCGGCTCAGGTAAACTATTATGCGGCTTCGCAAACCTGTCCGCGTTTATTTCCAATGGCCGCTTAGCTTCAGTCTGTCAAGTTTTGTGACGCCTGTCAATCACATAATAAGCCACAATAAAACCTGCATTCTGAACTTTTTGCATTCGTAAAGAAAGGTAAAAAGAATTAACACAGATCACAACTATATACACGATCTGCGATCGTTTCCCACAGATTGTAACAATTCGCAGATTGCGTTAAGAATGGGGGACCGGATTTTAAATTTTTATGAACTTGTCACAATGTCCGATGCGTATTTTGGTATTTATATCGGAATAATGCAAGCCAGTGTGTTGGTTGGGCCGCGACCCTTTTGTGTTTAGAATCACCCGCACAATTCACAATGGCCAGGGGGTTTCCCCCGACTAATATTTTTTACAATCCAGAATAAAGCTCGCGGACTTAACAGGTTTACGCAATTTTCTCCGTTTAAAGTTTTTGGGGGAATAAAAAGTGCGTGAGTGCATTTACATGCAGGCTCGAATTGGTTGAAGAAAGCGCCCAAATACTTAAATAGTTGGTTATACTTTCAAATTTTTTCAAAACATTTTCCACTGCTCTGTCGTTATTTAATATTCGAGTAGGTACCTAAAATACACTAGGACTTACTTTGTCCGCTGAGGTACCTGCTGTATATTAATCGTATCTCAATATAAATGTATTTTATTTTTATTGTATAATATTCATTATATACATTGGGAACTTAGGTAACTGGGTCCACTCTTGAGTTTTTCAGTATCTTCAACTGTGGAACCCGTAGAATTGCTGTTTGTTTCATTATTGATTTATTTTTTTATTGTATAATATTAATTACACGCAATGGGAACTTGTACCCGCCAAGCCACTGCAAGTAGCTTGTCAGCAGGAGTTTAGTTCAACAATATTATATAATGTAGCAATAAATAACAATCATCATACAAATGTAGCGCTAAATTAGAACAATATAAGTGAATGCATGTTGTAATCAATGTACACAAGTTTGAAAAAAAATAAATATGAAAACAGCATGACAGTTTTGTTATAGAGATTCTAGAGTACATTTTCATAATTTCAATTTAAATAATATTACAAAAATATCGAAATATCAGCAAGTATTAAAAAAATTGAGAATTAAAAAAAAAAAAAAAAACAGCAGTACAGTTTTGTTACAGTGAGGACAGACTTAAAATAATAGTAGCACTTAAATAATTTTAAAGATACCCGCAGCTATCAAGGAGATATACAACCAAGGAGACCATCATATTCGTTCAATAGACAATGTAAGAAAGACCAAAATAGTGTAAATACAGCAGATATCAAGGAGCTGTACAATCATGGAAATCGTAATATTTGTTACCATCAATACACATAATCAATATAAAATCAACACATACGTGTCTAATTTCTTCAAGGCTAAATGATGTCCACGACCGTGGAACTTGCGATTAACATTTTGACTCATCTTAAAGCAGTTGTTTTCAAGGGTTCACATTCGTGTATAGATATAAGAATAATTATCGCATTTACACATGTAGGCACTGTACAATACGTGAAAGGCGCCTGACAGTCTGCCATCTGGACGTTTTGTACCTACCTATACGTTGCGAACCGTATGAGATGGGAGTCAAATGAACTGGGGTGTGAGTTCATGAACTGGGAGTCAGCTCTTAATATATGCCGGCTCTTAAATGAGCTGTCGTTCAATTGAGTCGTACGAAAATTTTGAGCTGGTATCCTAACTCTCGCTCGTAAAAAAATGAGTCATCACTAGAATAGATACATGAGTGACGAGAGTAGGATGAATTTTAAAAAAATCGTAAGATTTCGTAAACTGGTAATATTTATTGGTCATCTACTCGTATGACCAAAGTTTTAGGGTTGTAGACCTCCTCCGTATAGCCCGCTCCTGTTTTAAGTTCGCGAAACGTCGCGTGCAACCATTGGGCCTCATGCGAGCAAAGTGCGAACAATGGCAACCCTCGTCCGGTGCACCGAGGCCGGGGTGGGGGTGGACTTTATAATGGAATCGTGTTATGCTGATGTTCTTGGTAATAAACATACAAATAATATTGGATGGAGGGGGCTTCCCTTTCTAAATCGAGTGGATTTCTAAGCACGCATGTTATTTTGTGGCCCTTTCACTCAAAGTTTAAATCTATTTCCATAACTATAAATAATCACATTTTACTATTGACGTAGGTTCATCATAATTCAGAATGTTAAAACTTTTTTTTTTCGTTTCTAATTATAATAAAAAAACTGTAGTGAAAAATATAATGGTTTTAAAAATACATATTCATATAGATCAGCAAACACCGATTCTGAATATGTAATTTTTATTATATATGATTATACGTAGAATTTATAAATCGTTATTTAAAAGTGAATAAAAAATCATCTCCTCAAAAGACCTTGTTATGTTGGAACCATTGCATTTGAAACATCTGACGTCACGTGCGCGTTTTTGGATTACTATTGAAGTTTTTTTTAGATTTTGTTTTGTATGTTAAATATGTATTTTTTTTCTTTAAGCTCTATAATTGATGTTCATGAAAAAGTTTCTAAAAGGGTAGATAATGTTATTATTTATGTTTAGTTATTGTTTACTATGAATAGAATATAAAATTATGTACGGTAAAGCTCATCCTTGTTTTGAAATTTGACATTCTAACCTCAAAACTGATCAAAACCAACCGGCCATAGATTTGATGCGTTTTGGCGGGATTTGAAAAATTGAACTTTTGGAAATTATTTTAACTATTGAAAACTAACTTTATAAAAAAAAACGAAATATACTGGTATTTGAGTTTGAACGTCATTATTGTTTAAAAAAATAAATAAAAAATGGGATGGAGTTCCTTATTGTAGATATTCATTTATTTAATATGGCAGGTTGTGTATTGCGCACTACGGCGAACTTGAAGTGATCTTTTAAAAATAAAAATGGCGCTTCACCAATTATTCAATTATGTTATCATCATTTATTATTACGGATACACAGACACAAAATAAAAAACTCATACTAAAGTACATTGCACGGCAGAGAATCAGAATCAATAATGAAATGATATGTTTTTAATTAAACACAATTAAATAATAAAAATTACCTCGCTTAAACCACTATTTAATGAATATTTTTTTACGTCTTTCGAAATTAAAAAAGAAATGAAAAAAAAAATCTTATTTTTCCGTTTTTTTTTATTTTTTTATTTCTTATAAGTTGCATAATAGGTAATTTACAAAATATTTCATTAGAGGGTATTCTTGGTCGGGTATACTTTATCAGAAAAGAGGAGCTTTTGTGTCTGATATGGGAGCCACGATTCTTAATTTGGTAGGTACATATATTTAATTCGCTTCTATTTATAAAATGTTTTGTAAATGACTACGCGTATTAAAAAAAAAATTGCCATTTCCTAAATTTATTTTCACGATTTATATATTTGATATTATTATTATAATTTTGGTGTTGGTTATTCCGTGATTTTGGTTGTATTTCTATTTACTAATATAAATGCAATAATTTTAATTTGATAACATATGACGCTAATGTGAATGGAAGAAGAAGCCGGAGACGTCCGAGGAAGACATGACAAGATCGAGTGAATCAAATACTTGAGTCGGGTCATGTCAGAAGTCGGAATAATAGAAGAGAATGTATGAGACGATGAATGAATGTGAATGAACCAAGAAGCCAATGATGCCAAGATCGATTTGTTTGGCGCTCCGTCCTTTATGCCTACCCTGCGGGTAAACGGTGTGATGTTTGGTTAGTTATGATTTTCTTTATTTGATAATAATTATTTTTATTTCAATTCCCAATTATTTACCTCTCTCACCATATATTGTTGTTTTTTGTTAAATGTTTATACCTATGTAATTTTTTGTTCAGTATACATTGTATCCTGACGAGGGAACCATTGGTTCCCCAACATGTAGATATTTATTTATTAAATAGTGATTTAAACAAAATATTATTTATTTTTAAATAATGCCACAAAGTATATTTACATTTATTGAAGAAAAAACAGTACCTCATAATTATTTGAATGTGAATTAACTATAGAAAAAAGGGAAAAAAAAACTTCTAAATTCTATAATAGTAACCGATTAAAGGTTAATATTGTATTAAACGTAGCACTCGCGTATCATCGTAGGAAAGCCATACTGCTGGAATACCACAAAAACCAACATTTAGTAATAATTAAATCTTTTAATATAGATGGAGGACAATGATTTTGGTGCTTAGCTGCGGACATTTTTGTTTGAGTAAGCCATACATGTTGTAAGCACCACCGCTAAAAGTACTAGTAATAAAAATAGCCTTCATTTTCAACTGCATAAATTGCTGGAAGTATCAAAGTACACATCAATATTGAGCTTTTGATTAGCTGTAAGTATATGCCGTTATTTTTATGGACTATAATCGTTTGGTGTCTTTGAAATGAAAACAATATAAATGTATTGCAAATATTGTTTAACTTTTAGAAATGTTAACAGTACAAATTATTCCACAAAAGTAACGAATATCTTTAAAATGTTACTATTATATTAAATCTATCCTCACTGTAACAAAACTGTACTACTGTTTTTTTTTAAATATTTATTTCTTAATTTGTTTAATACTTACTGATATTTTGATATTTTTATAATATTATTTAAATCGATATTATGAAATTGGACTCTAGTATCTCTATAGCAAAACTGTCATGCTGTTTTCATATTTTTTTCCAACTCGTGAACGTTGATTATAACATGCATGTACCTATATTGTTTTAATTTTGCGTTACATTTGTGTGATGATTGTTATTTATTGTTACATTATATAATATTGTTGAACTAAACTCCTGCTGACAGGCTTCTTGAATTGGCTTAGCGGGTACAAGTTCCCATTGTAAGGAATTAAGATTATACAAAAAAATGTTGACAAATCCTTATTAATGATCAAATCAGTAAATAATTTTTTGTAGTCTTTTATTGAACACAAATACAGTGAGTATTGTAGTAAACACACTTAACTAGTTCTAAAAAGTATTGACAAATTGTAGTAATTGTAAAAAAAAAAAAAACTTACTGAAAATATTAGAAACGAATACATAAAAAAATGGTTAAGGTTAGGTTAACCAACGAATAGTAGGCAGATTTAGATATAACTTGGAAACAAGGCATTAGTTCGGTCGAATTTTTAAATAGTTTCTTAGCTTTTGGTATATTCTTGATGCTTCCTACACAATTGATGTATAGGTAGATATTTATCAGAATGGTTGAAACATTTATTTTAAAGTACGAATAAGTAGGAAATGAATTCATTAAGATGACTACTTTGCCATTATTTGGTTACAGATCTTTGAATACGAATACAAAGGCCTGTAACGTTTGTTTGTAGCGTTTGTTTTGTTTAAAAATCACCTGGCCGATTATTCGAAGCTATTATTATTCACATTTATGAAAAAAGTTATGTTTCTAAAAATTGGCAACCCAACGTGTTTCAATTTGGATATTTTATAGCCCTATTATTATCACGACCCGAAACATTTCCCATGGGCTTATTCTATTTGACACAAACAGACACCATGACCGTATTGTGCAAATAAAATGAATTTCGGTCTTGAATAAAGATGTTAAGCTTTTTTCTATTGCGACCTTAAGCTGTCCATTGGGCCTTTAGCACAAGGTAGGCACAGGTGCACTTGTTCTATTGAACACTGCAACAATATTATTGTGAAATTAATTTCATTTTTATTTATTTATTTAACTTAAAATAGAACACATGTGTGTTACATGTATTCTAATATGAATAAAAAAATTTACATTTTATGTCACAAAATACAATTCAAACTTTAAAAATTACCACATTAAAATTGTATTTTACCCAATTCGTCACTACCTCTTTAAATTTCAAAACATTTTCCTATTTTTTTACATTGGCCGGTATTTCTTGGAAGATCTTCATATAGTAATGCGTTTTGCGATTTTGTTTTCTTTCGAAAGGGAAGTCTTATTTAATTCCTTCTTCTTGTAGAGTGGTTATGTCTGTGTTGGTGTTTATTAATTTTTCACAATACGTCAGAACTTTGTTGGCCGTTAAACATTTTAAAGAGAAAAACTATTATATTTAAGTATATAATTGACTCAAAAGACAGCGCGATTAGATCCCTTAGCATTTTTTTAACGTTGGAATATTTGTTTCGTCTTAAATTTTTAAAATTATTCTCACGGCTATGTTTTGCAAAAACCTCTGCTTAGCCACAGATTGCATATTCAAAAGAAGAAGGTTTTTGGGTAGAATATTTTCAAAATGGAAAGCTCGAGTAGGTACCTACTTAAGAACTTTATGATTGAGATATATTGAGAAAAAAAAATAAACGTTTGGAATGAAATAAAATATTCAAATGGATGTTTCTTTATTTGGAGGTAGTTGTCAAATCAATTATGGCACCCTAATGACAAGCAAGAATCAACCACTTCATAATTTTATTCCAAATCCCGAGCAAGGCCGGGTATACATCAGCTAGTACAGGGGTCGGCAACCTTTTGAGTCGGAAGAGTCCAAAATTACAATTTACAAAATTTTAAAAATTTTAAAGAGTTACGTTTTTTTTTCTTGCCAACAATAAGTAGCATGGCGTATGGAATTAAAGAGCCGCAGCTTCACATCCAAAGAGCCGCACGTTGCTCGCGAGCCGCAGGTTTCCGACCCCTGAGCTAGTATATAATAAAAGCCCACCCAGAAATAAACATTAACACCTGCAAAACGTCATATTACATCAGTTCAATAAAAAAATGTTAAATGGCTGCGCGATCTGTTCAATGCAAAACTTAATTTTGGAATTGAGGCCAAAATACCCGCCCACACTGAATGATCTCTTTTTGATCATTGAAGAAGATAATATTAACACATCCCAAATGAACCACGAAACCGAAAAAACAACAGAAATTAAAAAGATTTCAGTCGCATCTGGGACTCGAACCCAGGACCTCTACCTATCCGGGGTAACCGCTTAACCAACTTAGCTAATGAGACCAGTTCAATTTACGCCATTTACACCGATATCATACTTCATGTTCAAGATTTGTTAATATTATCCTCCATTTTTATAAATCCCACATTATTGGCTGCTATCCTTATGATGATTGCAAAGTTTCATCCTTGGAGTAAAAAGAAGATCTCTTTTTGTTTTAAAAATTAAAGGTATAATAAATATCTATTATGGATTAGAAGTATTTTATTTATTTTTGTTTTAAATCGTGACTTCGGAAATTAAGAAATTAATTGGGGGTTAAGGGTATTTTTATTTTATTTATTTGTCATATTTGCTGTACAAATATGATTACATAAATTAAAATACAAAAATAAAACATCTTATTAAATTATGTGCCGGAAATATTTGTTCCAGCATAAATCAGTCGTTTTTAATGCTGATTTTAATACTTTTTAATTATTTTATTTTATGATTCATATTTTCATAATAAACGGGGTACTACTTTTTTCATCATTAACCCCCAAATAATTGCTTTTCTCTAAAATCGTGAAAGCGATTTATTTAATGGCCTATGTTTCGTAATTTAAAATAAAAAAAATTAAACAAAAATACTTCTAATCTGTACTAGATATTTGCCATACCTTTTGATGATTTGGTTTGGGTAATGAGAAATTTGACTTTAAATCCAAAATTCAGTTTTGTATGAAACAGGCCGCCCAGTCATTTCTCTTAATTGGTTTAGGTAAAGGGGGAGTCTGAAAAATTATTAATACAAATGTATTTTTCTAAAATCCTCCTCTTTTGACAAGAAAAAAAATACTGCTAAAATAATTAATATCAGGAATAATGGTGACATTGTACATAGTTTTACGGAATTCTGCAATGATATATCTTCTGTGCAATACATGTAAGTAGTGTTAATAGGTAGATGCAGTCAATAAAAAATGTTGGACCTAGAAACAACTTAATCATTAATAATTAGCCTTTAGATATGAATACAAAAAGTCTGCCATCGTACCTACTTAAGTATTGAACACAACGCTTTTGTTATTAGTTCAATCTTTATCCTGAAGAAGGACGGAGTCTACCGAATAACGAAATCCAGTGAAAAATATTACGACGTAAAAGATAAATTTTCATGTAGATCAGAAAACGCCGATTCGGTATACAAAAGTTTTATTATGTATAATTAATTATACTTAGAATTTATAAATCTAAGTTAATAAAAAACCATCTCATCAAAACACTCTGTTATGTTGATATGATTACATTCGGAACATCTGACGTCACGGGCATCGGCCGCGCGTATCCTGGTTTTGGATTTGTATGGATATTTTAATTTGTCGATTTTGTTTTGTATTTTAAATATGCAGTTTTTTGGTTTTGGCGAAATTTTAACTTATTTTGGGGGACTTCAAGCTTCAAGTTGTTCAATATAAAAAAATACTATTGTTAATGAAGGTAATAAGAATATTCATGGGCAAACCAATTGGCAGTACGATAATTTTATTTTTATTTTATAGTGACACCACACGGGAGGCTCTGAGAAAAGTGTTATTATTCATTGAGTTAAAGGTTCTAAAAAGGTACATAATTTTATTACTTACGTTTAGTTATGGTTTACGATGAATATAATTTAAAATTATTTTATGTAAACCTTGTTTTGACATTTTTTGATATTCTAACCTCAAAGACCGGTTACAAATTTGGAGCATTTGACGGGCTTTGAAAAATTGAAACATTGAAATTTATTTTAACCCTGGAAACTAAGCTTAGAATAACAGAAAAGGTTAATATGAAATAACAGAAAAGTTAGGACGACATTACTGATTTTTTTTAAATGGACTGGAGTTCCTTATTCGGTAGACAAATATTAAATCTGTATATAAAAATGAATGTTTGTCTGTCTGTCTGTCCTCGATTTTCTAGAAAATTACTCGACCGGTATCGCTGAAAATTGCACAGTTTGTTCTTATTATTGCCAAGAAGGTTTAGAGAGTAGTTTGAATGAAATCAAATATGTAAAACTGTCGCTATAACGTTTTAAAATTAGTATGAAAAATATTAAACCCGCCATGTTGTATTGAGGTTAGCCCATAGATATACTACTCTGGTTAGCCACCGATTACATAATCAAAAGAAGAAGGTTTGTTTGGGAAGAATATTTTCAAAAAGGAAAACACAAGTAGGTTCCTACTTAAGAACTTTATTATTTAGATATATTTTGAATAAATATTTTTTCATGAATGAAATAAAATTTTCAAAGATATTTATTTTTTGTTTCTTTGTTTAGAGATAGAAATAGTCATAATAATTCATCACTTTCACTGTCAAATCAATTATGGCACCGAAACGACATGCAAGAAATCACAACTTCATAACTTTATTAAAAAGAAGAAAAAAACTCGAGTAAGGCCTTTTCCTTCTTTTTCTTTTGATGATATCAAAATATAAACGGGTACCAGCGTCTTTATTTATTTGTTTGCTATTTAATTAAGAATGCACCCTTATTTACGTATTAACGTAGGTACATATTCCAAGTAAAACCTTCCTACAGCACCTATGTAAAGAGTACATAAAACGAAGATATCGATTGCAGACTTACTCATAATAAATGGTATATTTATACAGCGCCCAGCCTCCGAGGGAAAAGGGTTGATTAAATAACGCCGGAGGACTATAAATCATAAATTTTTCATAAATTACTTAGTCATCGCTCTGTGGTCCTGGGCATATCGTTTCATCTCTGCTTCAGATGCTTCCAACCGGAGAAAAACACTTTAATAAATATGTGATCACAAATTACGTTTGTTCTTGGAGATTACGATTGTTTTAATTTTCCTGCTTAACAAGTAGGCACAATACCTAAGCATTTTTAAGAACTTTGAAAATTCGTTAATAATACAGTATTAGCCAAATAATGTAACTATATAATTTAATTATATCCTGGGGACTTTCCTGTAAAAGAAACATCGATCGTATTCAATCAGTGCAAAATTCAGTGGTTAAATTATTAGCTCATAAAGGTTTATACGATCAGAGGCATAATATTCCATACTTTTATCGCTCCCAAAATTCTTTCAGTGAGATCAATTCTGTGAAACTAAATTATATTTCAGCACAATAATAACCCTATATATTACACAAATAGACTAGAGCATACTTACAATACTCGTCTCAATTTTAATGAAGGATTAATGGTTCCTAATCACACAAACAAATATGGACAAAGGACTTTAGATTACATGATTGCTGCTGAAAAAAAAAAAAAAATTAAAACTAAACAATTAATAAATATATTGAACACTTGGATAGCTGAGCTGAAAGAAGCTATTTGTATTAGATAATAAGGAAATATTATTTTATGTATGATTTACTGTTGTCGTTCATGTTTTTAATTTTTTCAGTTTTTTTTAAATATATTTTTGTAGAAATATTTTTGAGTAAGATTCTTAAGAAATATTTATTTTTTAAGTTTGTTACATATGTTTTTGTTTTTATTTTATATAGACATATTTATATACACACTACGAAAAAGTAGTTTATCGGGACTTTCTGCATCGTATTTTTTCTTTTGCAAAATGTAAATAAAATAAAAAAAAATATATTAAAAAAATATATAAAAAAAACAGCAAGTTCACTTGTGTGATAAACTCTGGAGTCATGAAATGTATACCCATTTAAAAAAAATATTTCTCTATTGAGCAATGAGGTAATAAAAAAAAATAAGACACCGCAGTTATCGTTCTAATTTTTTTACTATTTTTTATTCTCGATAGAACATAATTGTAGAGTTCGATGTCTGTCTCACCGGGAAAATTAAGTAATTTAATAAATAAATATAAGAAGAAACATATGTAAGGTAAATTTAAACATATTATTTAGGTGTGTATAGGTTAGGTTGTATGCATATATTATGTTTTGAAAGTTTTATAATTCAGGTAAAAGTAAATATAAAAGTAAACATTAAATTGCGTATTCCTATAAAGACAAAGATAGCCTCAAAACTGAGTAAGCGCGTCTAAGAATGTATTTTTCTATTTATAATTTGCATACAATGTGTGTAAAGTATCTTTTCCAAAAATAGTTGTAGCAATTGAACAACGATAGGTCACGTCTACCAGCACCGTGCATGCCCGACACGTAACGTCGCAGACACAGCACATACGCGAATACGGATGTAAAATGAGCGTTAGCGTCTGCCACAACATGTTTGATGATTTTATATTCCTATTCCCATATTTATTATTATTTTATCACCTATATTCACTGACCAATTCAATCAATTTTTCGTTGTCGATATTCTTGGTTTTAGCAATATCTGCGTCTATTGACGCCATGTGACGATGATGCGAAGATGGCGGTGCAAACGGTGATGTGTTTAAACTTCTAACATTTTCAATAAACAAAATAGGCCAACCAATGATTGAGCACACACTCAAATTACACGAATGTCAAAACAATTTACCTCATGCCCTTCCCCGGATATAACCAAACCAAAAAATATTAAATATCTTGGGATCCCTATTGATGATAGACCCCGCTGGGTTTTACACATTACCGGAACTTCAAAAAAGCTAATAAAACTCATTTACTTCTTCAAAAAATTACGTAATATCTTGTCAACCAAAGACCTAAATAGAGTATACCATATTATGCTTCATGCTACTCTCATTTGGGATATGGAATCTGGGGATGGGACTCAGTTGCATCAAATTATATAAAACTACCAAATACAACTCAGAAATACATCATAAAGACCATTTTAAAGGTCCCCATAAGGACTTCAACAAAGGAAATTTTTAAACTTTTTGAAAATCTTAAAAAGGGCAAACTGGCTATGACTCCTCATAATTATAATACCAGAGCAAAGCAACTAGACAAACTGGCTATGACTCCTCATAATCATTATACCAGAGTAAAGCAACTAGACAAACTGGCTATGACTCCTCATAATCATTATACCAGAGTAAAGCAACTAGACAAACTGGCTATGACTCCCCATAATCATAATACCAGATTAAAGCAACTAGACAAACTGGCTATGACTCCTCATAATCATAATACCAGAGCAAAGCAACTAGACCAGATTAATGTACCTAAGTGTAATACTACTTTTGAACAAGGAAGCTCTGAATTTTTAGTAGTAAAATTATACAGCAAACTCCCACTTATTATCAAACAAAGTAAATCAATCAATAATTGCATTAAGTCCAGGAAAACTTGGATTAAGGAATTAACAGAAGAATAACTGACTATTATTTTTAATACAACGTCATAGAAATTACTGAAAATACCCTACCCAAACCTTGAAGTTGAAATATATAAGTCGCTGAAATCCATTTATTCAAAACCTAGTTCGCCTCAGCACATGATCTCCTAGTGAGGAGGACTATGAAATAAATTCTATAATATATGTTTTTATTTATACCTTACCTGAAAATGTCAAAATTACATAGAAATTAATTAAAAAGAAGAAAAAACTGCGCAGACCTCACCAGCGGCCACCAGTAACGTCAAAATATTCTAGCCGTTATTCTCGGCTTCCTTACGGACGCCGTAATGTGAATGTGCTCGTAGACAATGTAAGCCACTAATGTTGTGCCTGTACTGCACTGTTCTGCACTGCGCGGTGCTGGTCGATCAGAATAAACCTTTAAGCTGCTCACGTTCCTTTTTATCAATTGATTTTTTTTCATTGCTCTGGAACTTACTAGATACATGCTTAGATATAATTGACATTGCATTCAAAAAAATATTGGTAAATCCTTAATAGGTAAAAGAGTGAGAAGCCTCTGGCGACCATATCTCAACTCTTCACAGCCACCCTTGGGAATATCTGCTTAAACGTGGTCCTATCTTAATACATAATATCATTACACCCCTTCTTTCCTCTCGCTCATTCTACCCCCGGCCCGGGTCTCCGAGTATCGCCATCCCGCTCTGCCTAACTTGCGAAAATTCATATTTCATATTAACATAGGAGGTGATTAATGCGACCACGCTTGGTCTTGGCTGAACGGACGGGGGTTGTTGTTCCGAATAATGAACGGGAGATAAAGTACCTTTGTGTCTCCGTGCTGGAAATTATATTTTGTGAATATAATACGAAATATATTTCTTCAATTTCATTAGGAATAACTTATTGAAGCCTAACCTAAACCTCATCGTAATATTTTATTCACCGATGAACACAATATCAACAACTTTTATATTTATGTTTTCATCTCTTTCATATTTCACTGAGAGTTGTTAATATGATATTATCTTCTTCAATTATGAAACATATTTGCGCAATACCAATATATAGTTGTAATAATTAAAAAAAAAACATTTATTTGTCTTACAGTTATTTTACACGTTTTAGTTTTAGGTAATATTTAATTTTAGAAATTGACAAAAAGGTTTACTGATCAGCTATACATTGTATACACGTGCAGATGGTTTCCAGTAGTACCTGTGGAAATCAGATAAAGCAGATTTTATATAAAATCTCTGCACTTAAATAAAATCAAATAAAAGTTTATAAATGAAAAACATTGCTCTATTTTGGACAATTTTTAAGTCGTTTTGTACTTTATCGATACACAAGATAATTATAGTTGAGCAGTTGTTGAAATGGGAGCCAATATATGACCAATACAACAAAATACAATAAATATTCACCAAAACACACACTTCATAGGTACGCAAATATAAAATAATATCACTATCAATAATAAATAATTAACTATTTTATGTGCAATTTCTCTTTTGAGACTTGTCTATACGAGTATACCTACATATATACATAATATTTAATATAAGGCAATAATGCTTTTTTTTTCTATGAGTTTTATATGGGTACCTAGGATAAACGATTATAGCGTTTTATCTAAAATATTCACAATAAAAAGATATTTTTAAAGTTTCATAGACCTTGATGAAAATAACGCTGTGTGCTGAAAGCAGTTTTTTTTAACTACTTCATTCGCACAATAAGGAACTCCAGTCCATTTTTTTAAAATCAATAGTGAAGTTCAAAAAAGTAATGAAGTAAATACCAGTATATTTGTTTTTTTTTCCTAAAGTTAGTTTTTATAGTTGCATAATTTTCAAAGTTTCAAAACGCTCCAAACTATGGACGGTCGCTTTTGATCAGTTATGAGGTTATAATGTCAAATGTCAAAACAAGCATGAGCTTTAACATATCTAATTTTATATTCTGTTAATGGTAAACCATAACTAAACTTAAGTAATAAAATTATGTACCATTTTAGAAACTTTAACTCAAAGAATAATAATAGTATTGAGCATCAACATTATCATAATATCCGTATTGATAATTGGTTTGCATGAATACTCTAATTTCTTTCATTAATAATAGTTTTTTAAATTTATTTTTATGATTGTAGTAAATTCTACGTATAATTATATATAATAAAAGTTGTATATTCAGAATCGTCGTTTGGCGATCTATATGAATATATACTTTTATAGTAATAATAATTTTTACTGCAATGTCTTATTGAGTTTAATTTTCTCTTCCAAAATTATCTGCGATGCACTATATCCTCCGTATCGAAATTCTTCGATAAAATATATGTTTTTTTAAACGAAAGTTTCCATTTTATTAATATTTCGTCAAAAAAATCATGGCCACTCCAGTGCTAATATTTCCAAGTTTCTCAGGGAAAGGATATGAAATGTCAGGGGCGCATTAGTTCATAAATGATGGATCGCGCATTATCGGGTTAGCCTTTGTGTACTTAAAACTATGTAATGGAAATACTATCGGGCTCAAATCTCACCGCCAACTTCTCACCAACACTTGATCAAACAGCGATCCCAGCCGAACTTACGTCAGATGATGAATCGCAACATTACAGATATTACTGACTTTTACCTATTAGCAAATGAGCAAAAATAATGTAGAGTGAACACGTACACACTCTCATTAGGCTATCTACGATCGATTAATTTAATTTGATTCTATCTATTGTCAACTGCTAAACTATTGATATTCTATTTTCATATGAAGCGGTAACTTGGTGAT